>JAYMFT010169621.1:0-12257 GCA_038088735.1 Panulirus argus | reverse complement strand
TCTCTCTCTCTCTCTCTCTCTCTCTCTCTCTCTCTCTCTCTCTCTCTCTCTCTCTCTCTCTCTCTCTTTTCCCTCCACGTATTGGTTGCTAAGCCACCACAGCGCCGTTTATGGGAAATCGATGTTTTAGAAAGACCTTTTTCTTGCAATTTGGACGAACCATCATGGAGTATTGGAAAATGGACTAGAAAAGAGACACAAAATATGAAAAGTCGAGACTTCTTATCAATCAGTACCGTTGACGAACTCTTCCTTTTTCTACCGCTAAGAAAAAAAAATCGATACACTGGAAGTATTCGGTCGCCAAAGCCTTTAAGTGCGGGGGAGCGAGTCTTTTATAGGAGATGCTTACAGGAACCAGCCGGTTTTGACTTGTGATCGTGCCCCCTGAAGATAATGCCACTTAACATCTCTCCTGACTGGAATGATGGATTCCAGGAGTTTAAGATTTTGTAAAGGGTTTATTGGATGCTTCCTGGTAGCGCCCTGATGAAGAAACGCTTAGGCAAGACAGAGTTGGGGACAAAAATTAGAGGCATGATATAGCTTTTATGGGGGGCCGGCTTCAGATAGACGCTATATCACTGTGAAGGTAAATTCGTTCACTTGCTGTCATATAGTGTGATTTGTTATAGCGGAAGCCACTGGAGTTCTGTCCACACCCCGTTGAGTGGCGGTAAGACAACGGCGTCTGAGCTCCATCTCAATCCAGCCTGCCTGATATATAGTCTGTCCGATACCCATCTGTAGGATTCCAGTCAACTAAGAGGTAATTTCAGTGGGCAGACTGAAGTATTCCTTTTCTTTTTATCTAAGGCTTTTAACAGATTTCACAAAGGTCTCTCTCTCTCTCTCTCTCTCTCTCTCTCTCTCTCTCTCTCTCTCTCTCTCTCTCTCTCTCTCTCTTTGCCAGTCGCCTGTTATTTCGACGAGGGTGTGAAGTGCCACTGTTTCCCAAGAGGACAGTCACGGCACAGGGCGATGGCCGCCACAAGGGATAAGAGCTAAACACAGCAGACGAGGCCAATGCTCACCGCATCCCAATTTCTCAACCTCACCCTTACCCTTAACGTGAGCTTCAGACTCTTCCTCAACCTCACTCACAATCTTACGCTCACCGTCATCCTCTATCTTATCCTCAGCCTTATCGTTATCGGCTTGCTGAGCGCTGAGAGAACCCCATATAATATACAAGGACTACTACTGGGGCTAGAATGATGTATCCATCGATTATCTATCTATCTATCTATCTATCGATTTATCTATCTATCTGTCTATCTATCTATCTATCTATCTATCTATCTATCTATTTATTCATCTATCTGTCTATCTATCTATCTATCTATCTATCTATCTATCTATCTATCTATCTATCTATCTATTTATCTATCTACCTATCTATCTATCTATATCTATATTTGTTTATTATACTTGATCTCTGTTTCCCGCGTCAGCGAGGTAGCGCCAGGAAACAGACGAAGAAAGACCCATCCCCCCCACATACACACATATATACATATATGCACATATATGCACAGTACATATATATACATACCAACATATTCATATATACATACATACACATACACATGCATATACACATATACACATGTACATATTCATACTTGCTTGTATCCATCCATTCCTGATGCCACTCCTCCCAGCAGGAAGCAGCATCACTACCCCCAGCATCAGCGAGGTAACGCCAGGAAACAGATGAGAAAATGCCACATTCACTCATGTGTAAAGCACTGACACCACAGCTCCCTCAGCACATCCAGGCCCCACAGACCTTTCCATGGTTTACCCCAGATGTTTCACATGCCCTGGTTCAGTCTACTGACACACATCGACCCCAGTATACCACATCGTTCCAACTCACTGTTTAGGCCTCGACCACTCAAAAATTTTTTTCACTCCATCCTTCCAACTCCAATTTGGTCTCTTGCTTCTCCTTGTTTCCTCCACCTCGACACATATTTTCTCTTTTCAACCTTTCCTCACTCATTCATTCCATATGTCCAAACCATTTCAACACACCCTCTTCTGTTTTCTCAGCCTCACTCTTTTCTTTACCACACATATCTCTTACCCTTACAGTACTTACTCGATCAAACCATCTCACACCACATTTTGTCCTTAAACATTTCATTTCCAACACATCCTCTGTAGATGAGCAGTAGGCAATGAAGATTTTGGAGGGAAGTTTTGAGATAATAAGAAACTATACTGGAAGGAGGTGAAAAAGGAAAGAAGTAGAGGTAAGAGTGGAAATGTTGATTTGAGAAGTAAGGAAGGGGAATTGCTGAATCAAAAGAAGGAAATGAAAGGAAGATGGAAAGAGCATTTTCAAGAATTGATGAATGTGGGAGAAGGGGAAGTAGCAGTTGTTACATGCATGGGTATGGAGGAGGGAAGGAAGAGGATAAAATTGCAGGGGCCTGTAGCAAAGAGGGAGATAAGAAGGGCAATAATGAGGCTAGAGGTAGGAAAGGCACCTGGAGTGGATGGGATTACAGCTGAAATGCTGAAGTATGGAGGAGAAAGTGTGATAGAGTGGATGTATCTTCCATGTAATTTAGCATGGAAACAGAAGGTTGTGCCTGAGGATTGGGTGAAAGCTATTATTGTTGCTTTATTCAAAGGGAAAGGTGCTAAGGATGTATGTAGCAGTTATAGGGGAATAAGTCTGATAAGTATACCAGGAAAAAAGTATACTAGAATATTAATTGACAGAGTGATGGAAGTGACTGAATGCAGAATAAGTAAAGAGTAAGGGGGTTTTAGGAAAGGTAGGGGATGTGTAGACCAGATTTTTGTAGAAAAAATGACTGTGGAAAAGTACTTAGTGAAAGGTAAGAAGTTGTATGCAGCTTTTATGGATCTGGAAAAAGCATATGAGAGTCGAATGGGATGCTTTCTGGGATGTGTTAAGGATATATGGTATAAGGGGACAATTGTTGGATGGAGTAAAAGCCATTTATATAGGAGAAAATGCGTGTGTAAGATTGAATGGAGAGCTGAGTGAAGTTTTGGGATACATGTAGGTGTGAGGCAGGGCTGTGTGATGTCACTATGCTTTTTAATGTATATATGGATGGAGTAATGAGAGAGATGAAAGCAAAACTAGGGAAAAGGGGTGTAGAGATGGAGTGTGGTGGTGAGATGTGGTGACAAGTGGCAAGCCTGTTTGTGGATGATGCTGTTTTGTGTGCGGAGAGTGAAGAGAAGTTGCAGAAGGTTGTAAGTGTGTTTTATGATGTGTGTAAGAGGAGGTAAGTGGAGGAAATTGAAGGTAAATGCAAGTAAAAGTAAAGTAACTGTGTTTGAAAGGGAATTAAGTGAAAGTGTAGATTTTGTAAAACCAGATAGAGTGAAAGAAGAAAGTGCACTAAATTGTGCTGTATATGGGGGAAAATAGCTGGAAGAAGTTAGGGAATTTAAGTATCTGGGAGCTGTCATGGATAAGTATGGTAATATGGAAGGAGCCATAAGGAAGAGAGCAGTACAAAGTAGAAGAGCCATTGGGTCCCTTAATAGAATAATGAAGGGTAGAGATGTAGTTGTGGAAGTGAAGAGAGGATTATACTACAGCATAAGACTCCCATCCCTGACCTATGCAGCCAAAACATGGATTTAGAATGAGGCATATAGGTCAAGAATCCAGGCTGTGGAAATGAGCTATATGAGAAGGGCATATGGTGTGACTAGATGGAATGAAGAAAAAATGAAAAGGTGTATGAGAGATGTGGTATGGCAAGGAATGCAAAAGGAGTGAATTGTGGATTGGTAGGATGGGTGAAACGTAATACTTTGAGGTGGTTTGGGCATGTGGAAAGAATGCAAGAGTGGGAGTTTACAAGGAGAGTGAATGATAGTACAATTAAAGGGGTTGATGTGAATGGAAGACCACCTGTGACATGGGTAAAGAGTGTGTAGGAATACTGGAGGGAGAGAAACAGAGGAGGAATGCATGGAATGGTGTATGGCAAGGGAGGCATGTAAGGGCAGGGATAAGTGGATATTCTTTTGCCATGGCCACCCCTTGATGGGAGTTCCTGGAGGGAACAAGAATCAGAGATATAGATAGATAGATAAATAGATGAATATATCCCTGAGGTATGGAAGAAAGAATTCTACCTCTGTATTCCCCATGTGTCATAGAAGGCAACTAAAAGGGGCAGGAGTAGGGAAACCCTCCCCTTCTTGTAGGTAGTATGTTTGAGGAAAGACAGAAAGCTCATGGGTAAAGGGGAAGAATGGCTTGGAAATATCTTTGCTGTAAAGTCAGGGGTTAGGGAAAGGATAAGAGCCAAGGTAGGAGTAGCACTACTCCTGAAGCAGGGGTTGTAGGTGTGTGTGAGAGAGTTTAAGGAAGTAAATTCTAGGTTGATACAGGTAAAACTGAAAGTGGATGGCAAGAGATGGATGATTATTGGTGCTTATGCACCTGGTCATAAGAAGAAAGATCTTGAGAAACAAGTGCTTTGGGAGCAGCTGAGTGAGTGTGTCATCAGTTTTGGTGCACAGGACTGGTTATTAGTGATGGGTGATTTAAGTGCGAAGGTGAATAATGTGGCAGTTGAGGGTATTACTGGTGTGCACGGGGTATACAGTGTTGTGAATGGAAATAGTGAAGAGGCCGTGGATAAGTGTGCTGAAAAAATACTGGTGATTGGGAATACCTGATTTAAAGAGAGAGATATACACAATTATACATATGTGAGTATGGTAGATGTTCACTGGGCATTATTGAAGTACGTATTAATCGATAGGTGTGTAAAAGAGAGACTTTTGGATGTAAATGTGCAGAGAGGGGCAGCTGATGGGATATCTGATCACTATCTTGTGGAAGCAAAGATGAAGAGAAAAGAAAAGAGGATGTTGATGAGAGGAGAGAGAGGTGAGAGTAAGTGAGCTTGGAAAGGAGACTTGTATGAAGAAATTCCATGAGAGATTAAGTGTAGAAAGGCAAAAGGTGAGAACAAATGAAGTGAGGGGCATAGGTGAGGAATGGGATGTATTTAGGGAAGCAGTGATTTGTAGAGGTTTTCAAAAAAGAAAAACGAAAGAAAAAAGGATATCAGTGAGAAGAGAGTGGTGAGAGTAAGTGAGCTTGGAAAGGAGACTTGTGAGAAGAAATACCGTGAGAGATTAAGTGTAGAATGGCAAAAGGTGAGAGCAAATGAAGTGAAGGGTGTGGGTGAGGAATGCGATGTATTTAGGGAAGCAGTGATGGAACATGCAAGAGATGCATGTCACACGAAAAAAGGTGGGAGATAGGCAGATTAGAAAGGGTAATGAGTGGTGGGATGAAGAAATACAGTTGTTAGTGAAAGAGAAAAGAGGGGCATTTGGACGATACTTACAGGGAACGAGTGAAAGAGAAAAGAGGGGCATTTGGACGATACTTACAGGGAACGAGTGCAAAGGTTGAAAGAAAGGGCAATTGAGAGTTGGGGTGAGAGAGTATCATTAAACTTTAGGGAGAATAAAATGATATTTTGGAAGGAGGTAAATGATATGCGCAAGACAAGAGAACAAATGGGAACATTGATGAAGGGGGGAAGTGATAACAGGTAGTGATGGAGTGAGTATTTTGATGGCTTGTTGAATGTGTTTGATGGTGGAGTGGTAGATGTAGGGTGTTTTGGTCAGAATGGTGTGTGAAGTGAGAGTCAGGTAGAGTGGTTTTGTGAAGAGAAAAGAGGTGGTGAAAGCCTTGTGCAAGATGAGGTGCGGCAAGGTGGCAGGAGTGGATGGTATTGCAATTGAATTTGTTAATAAAGAGGTGACTGTGTTGTTGATTGGTTGGGAAAGCTATTCACTGTATGTATGGATCATGGTGAAGTGCCTGAGGATTGGCAGAATGCATGTATAGTGCCACTGTACTAAGACAAAGGGGATAAAGGTGAGTGTTCAAACCACAGAGGCATAATTTACTAAGTATACCTGAAAAATTGTAAGGGAGGGTATCGATTGAGAGGATGAAGGCATGTACAGAGTACCAGATTATGGAGGAACAGTGTGGTTTCAGAAGTGGTAGAGGATGTGTGGAACAGTTTTTTACTTTGAAAAATGTATGTGAGAATACATAGAAAAAACAGATGGATTTGTATGGATTTGGAGAAAGCATATGATAGGGTTGATAGAGATGCTTTGTGGAAGGTCTTAAAAATATGTGGTGTGGAAGGTAAGCTGCTTAAAGCAGTGAAAAGTTTTTATCAAGGATGTAAGGCATGTGTACGAGTATGTAGAGAGGAGAGTGATTGGTTCCTAGTGAAGGTTGGTCTGTGGCAGGGGTGTGTGATGGCATCATGGTTTTTTGATTTGTTTATGGATAGGGTGTTTAGGGAGGTAAATGCAAGAATTTTGGAGATAAGGGTAAGTATGCAGTCTGTTGGGGATGAGAAGGCCTGTGAAGTGAGTCAGTTGTTGGTGGCTGATTCGAGTGAGAAACTACAGAAGTTGGTGACTGAGTTTGGAAAAGTATGTGAAAGGAGAAAGTTGAGAGTAAATGTGAATAAATGCAAGGTTATTAGGTTCAGCATGGTTGAGGGACAAGTTAGTTGGGATGTAAGTTTGAATGGAGAAAAATTGGAGGATGTAAAGTGTTCTTGATATCTGAGAGTGGACTTGGCAGCGAATGGAACCATAGAAATGGGTGTGAGTCATAAGGTGGGAGAGGGGGCAAATGTTCTGGGCGTGATGAAAAAATGTGTGGAAAGAGAGAACATTATCTTGGAGAGCAAAAATGGGCATGTTTGAAGGAATAGTATTTCAAACAGTATTATATAATAGTTGCAAGGCATGGGTTGTGTGGAGGAGGGTGGATGTGTTGGAAATGAAGTGTTTGATGACAACAATTGGTGTGAGATGGTTTGATAGAGTAAGTAATGAAAGGATAAGAGATATGTGTGGTAATAAAACAGTTGTGATTGAGATAGCAGAAGAGGGTGTTTTGAAATGGTTTGGACATATGGAAAGAATGAATGAGGAGAGGTTGACAAAGAGGATATATGTGTCAGAGGTGTAGGGAACAAGGATAAGCAGGAGACTAAGTTGGAGGTGGAAGGATGGGATGAAAAAGATTTTGAGTGATTGGGGCCTAAACATGCAGGAGGGTGAAAGGCATGCACGAAATAGAGTGAATTGGAATGATGTGGTATGCTGGGGTCGACGTTCTGTCAGTGGACTGAATCAGGGCATGTGAAACATCTGGGGTAAACCCTTGAAAGGTCAGTGGGGCCTGGAAGTGGATAGGGAGCTGTGGTTTCAATGCATTACATATGGCAGCTAGAGAATGAGTGTGAGTGGATGTGGTCTTTTTTCTTCTGTTTCATGGTGCTACCTCACTGATGCAGAGAAATTAACATATTACATAGGAGGAAGCATGAAGTGCAATAAAGGTCTAAAAGACTGGAAGAGCTGAGGGCTTAGTTGGAGTGGTGAGCAAGATGTAAAAAGGTAGAGATAAAAGTGCAGTGGAATGGATCTTGAAAATGTGTTCAGAAGTATAGAAAAGTGGTCAGGTGTGTGGTGATTGGTTAAGGGTAGGAATTGTTCTGATGTACAATGGAAAAGTGAGTAAAAGTGTGTTAGAGTTATAGAGGAATAAAATAGCACAGTTAGCATGTTGTATGATAGGATAACAATTTATTTTAAAAGGATTAGTGAACCTTTTTCTATGAGAACCAAGGTGGTCTTAAGAAGGGAAGAGGGTCTTTAAACCAGATTTTTGCCCTTAGACAAGTAGTGGAGGAAGTTCTGGGGAATAGGAAGAGGGTGTATGCAGTTTCCATAGATGTAGAAAAGGCTTATGATAGACTGAATAGGAAGGTACTTTGGGAAGTTTTGACAGTATAATGCAATAAGAAGACTTTTGAATGCATTTAAACAGCTCTTATAATGGAATTGATGCTTGTATTAGAGTTAAATAGGAGTATGAGTGAGTATTTTGAAATATGGGATTGCATCAAGGTTGTTTTATGTCACTATGGTTATTTTATTAATGTTTTCTTGCATGGGATATTGTGTAAGATGAGATCTAGGTAGGGTGATTATGGTGTGATGTTTAAATATGGAGAAAAAGATATGGAAGTTGCTTCATTTTTCTTTTGTAGCATGATGATTTGTGTGCAAGCTAAATCAAAGAAAGAGTTCGACAGAATGGTTATCCAGTTTACTGAAGTATTTTAGAGGAGGATGCTGAAAGCAATTGCAGCTAAGGAAAGATGCTAGTTTTTGAAAAGGAAAGTCTATATGTCTCTTTATCTTTATCTCTGATGCCTTTTCCCTAGTGGAACTCCCTCATAGAGGCAGCCACAGCAATAGATTCTCCATAACTAATGAATTCCAATGCCACCTCTTAACCTTTAGTGCTTCACTCTTAACAGGCCACTGGCAGAGGGCATCTCTAGTGCAGTGTTTGCAGATGCTCGTACCTAATCTTACCTTTGACTATTTCTGCCTAATGTTGTTACCCACTACTTCTATGTAATGTTTCTTCTTAATGTTCCAGCCTAAATGTTCCTATCTACTACTTCAGTACATTGCTCCTTCCATTTTGCTATAAGGCAGGGTTAGTGCACAGTGCTCACCAGAGTAAAATGTAGAGTTAAGTAGAATGAGCTGTGTTAGTTAAGTGTGTCGAGTGTTATGTTTGATGAAGAGAGATTGTATGTTTGTGGACAGAATGCCAATAGTCCATGTGTGGGTGAGGCAGAAGAAAAGACAGATACCTGTGTCAGAGGAGTGCATCTTGACAGCCACTGAAGTGCTGCCTCACTACGCAGGCATCCCTAATTCTCCTGATACCCAGTACTGTTAATATACCTCCCTGTTTGTTAGTTACATGGAAGATCAAATTTAAAAGTCAGTTTTCAATGTGAAAAACTGAAAAATCTAGACATGTTTAGGTTTTTGAAAGCTAAGTTTAGTAAGAAAGAAGAGAGTTGCTCTTATAAGATTTGAGCATTGACTAATATGTCAGTATAAGAACAAATGTCCTTGTCACACTGTTTGGGCAGCGACAGATTAAAGTCCATGCTACCCCCACCAAACTGAGGATGGACATAGTGATAAAACACTGGGTGACTAGTAGTTTTGTCTTTTAATCTATGTGTGGCTGAGGTGGCTGGAAAGGGTTCAAATCCTACCCATGGTGTATATATTTAAGGATAGGCTGTGGAAGAAGGTGCATGAAAGAGTTAGGTTAGGTAAAGAATAAGATAAGTAGAGATGGGTGATTTAAAAAATAAGATCAGTAGAAATGGATAACTTGTGTAGTGTATTTGGAAGTATGAGGGTAGATGAAATGGTGAGAAGGTTATGTGGTGTGAGGAAGCCACTCTTGCATGGACAAAAGTTTTTAAGAAAGTACTGTCATGTAGAACATGTGGCAGATGATAGGGTTGTCAAGAAATATTGTACAAAGAGGAGGTAAACGTTAGAGGAAATGGATAGATGTATTAAGAAAATTGATTTAGGTTTGGATATTTTAGATGGTGTTAACCCTCAAAGGATGGAGCTAAGACAATTTCAGTGGGTCCCCAGGATTAGAGTTGATCAAAAAAATTAAGATTATGTAGTTTTATCAGTTTATAGGAAATACTGAGGCAACTTAAAAAACTGGTAAATGAACTGCATTTTTTGCTGTTCAGACATTTAGATTTAGGGTATTGCACAGTCTTGGCTTATTGCTGTTTTGTTGACATTTGTCTTCATCTCTTTACTGCCATCACCATTAGATTACAGAAATGAAGTTCAACATCCAAATCATTATCACTTTCATTAGTGCCTCAAGACTATCACTGATTTACCTGGGGCATATAAATCATGCACCACCAGGGCTATGCCTTTCACTATCATGTTATATGGGTAAATAACTCTAGGATCCTTTCCAGGCACAAAATGTAGTTGCCTGTGATGTAAGAGAGCTTGCCATACTGGTAAAGCCCCCCTTCCAATTTAAGTGACAGTGGGAAAAATTGTCCCCTATAAACATAGCTGTAGTCCCAGCAACATCTAGAATTTTTTTCTGATGCTAATTATGATTGTTTGTGACATTAAGAACCTCTTCATACTGACAATGCATGCCTTCCAGTTTAAATGAGGGCAGGAAGAGGTAACCTGTACAAGTACCGTTGGATTCCCAACACTGTAAACCACAGAAGTATGGTGTGAGTTCCAAGGGTTAGAGGAATGATCAAGGATCAGATGCAATGGAAGCATTTTGTTTTGAATGATATGAAGAATGACTTTGGTCTTAAATGACCAGTCACCTTAGTGTGTAAAGTGAAAAATAAGAAGTGCAAAATCTGGTGGAAATCCATGTTTCACATTAACACGCTGGACATGCATTGAGTATGTGTGAGTGTGTGTGTTTGTGTGTGCACACTGGAGCAAAGACTGTATAGCCTTCATCACCCCCATTAAATTGAGAATGAAATAATGATAATAAACAGATAAGATAGGTATATCTTTTCTAAGGACCACCTCTCAACATTATCTACAGATTGTTGTTTGATAAACATTGGATTTTAGTGGAATTTGACCCCAAAAGATTATGTATAAGGACAGCTTACATGACTACTGTTGAAATGTTGTCTAAAAGACAGACAACAGTTCTGTACGTGTGATAAATGAGCTGGACCTCACTTCAGGTTAGATTTTCACTGAGGCAGAAGTGGATAACAGTGAGGTTTTTTTGTATTAGAACTTTGTAGATAATGTCTCTTACAAATGCCTTTGTTGGTGTGGTGTTAGGTAAGTTAAGTGGTGTATTGATTCTTCTTTATCTCTTTACAGAAATTCAGAAAATTCCCAAAGATCTCCCTTAGATTTATGTGTGGTTTTGTTCCGCACTACAACGACTGCTACCCCAACGGTTGGAGCTCTGGTAAAGCACTCCAAACGGCAAGTACGGGGCTTCGTAGGATGTCATGCTATGCTAGAGCCTGGAGCATATATTGCGGTGTGTTTGGCATTCAATCACTGGCATACAGGTGAGAGGAAATTGCTTTGTTTTTACCACTTGTGTAATGCATCCCCATCTTTTTAGAAATATGGATGTGTGCTTATATACCTTTTTATTTTCCTCTCTTTCCTTTTCTACATTTTTTGTTTTGTATCTTAGATGAAGATGCTAGGGAAAAGGTTGTAGTTATTATGGAAAGTTAAGTGAAAAGATTCAGGATGATAAGAAAGTACTGGAAGGAGGTGAAAAAATGAAAGAGGTGGATGTAAGAGTGGAAATGTTGATGTGAGAAGTAAGGAGGGGGAATTGCTGAATCAAAAGGAGGAAGTGAAAGGAAGATGGAAAAAGTATTTTGAAGAACTGATGAGTGTGGGAGAAGGAGAGGCAGCAGTTGTTACATGCATGGGTATGAAGAAGGAAAGGAAGAGGTTACAAGTGTAGGGGCCTATAGCAAAGAGGGAGGTAAGAAGGGCAATAATGAGGCTGGAGGTAGGAAAGGCACTTGGAGTGGATGGGATATCAGCTAAAATGCTGAAGTATGGAGGAGAAAGTGTGATAGAGTGGATGCATCTTGTATGTAATCTAGCATGGAAATAGGTTGTGCCTGAGGATTGGGTGAAAGCTGTTATAGTTCCTTTATTCAAAGGAAAAGGTGCGAAGGATGTATGTAGCAATTATAGGGGAATTAGCCTGTTAAGTATACCAGGAAAAGTGTATGCAAGAAAATTGACTGACAGAATGATGGAAGTGACTGAATGCAGAATAAGTGAAGAACAAACAGGTTTTAGGAAAGGTAGGGGATGTATGGATCAGTTTTTTGTAGTTAAGATGACTGTTGAAAAGTATTTAGTGAAATGTTAAAAGTTGCATGCAGCTATCATGATCTGGAAAAAGTGTATGACAGAGTCGAATAGGATGCTTTGTGGGATGTGTTAAGGATATATGGTATAGGGGAACATCTGTTGGATAGTATAAAAGCCTTTTATAGAGGAGAAAATGCATGTGTAAGATTAGATGGAGAGCTGAGTGAAAGTTTTGGTATACATGTAGGTGTGAGGCAGGGCTTTGTGATATCACTATGGCTTTTTGATATATATATGTATGTATATATTTATATATATATATATAAATATATATATATATATATCCCTAGGGATAGGGGAGAAAGAATACTTCCCACGTATTCCCTGCGTGTCGTAAAGGGCGACTAAAAGGGGAGGGAGCGGGGGGCTGGAAATCCTCCCCTCCAGTTTCTGCTTTTCCAAAAAAGGAACAGAGA
>JAYMFT010169610.1:0-12258 GCA_038088735.1 Panulirus argus | reverse complement strand
TCTCTCTCTCTCTCTCTCTCTCTCTCTCTCTCTCTCTCTCTCTCTCTCTCTCTCTCTCTCTCTCTCTCTCTTTTTACCATCCTTATTATCGTATACCTCTCGGGACAGAACAACTGAGATTTTACCTCTTTAGTAAGCTTTATGTAGATGATGTTACCATTGCCACAATTTCTCTATTTCTGCCCATATAGAATGTCTGTATAACTGTAACTGGAAAATTATGTTTACAGTATATTGATTATGGTAGAATTAAAGCAAAATGATAATTGTTTTACCAGTATATAAGGTAGAAAATTTTTTAAAACATTCACGGTGGCAGCAATGTAAATAGGTTTCACAAGCTTGATTTTCCTTAAATATTGTTTATTTCATATTTAAAGGATAAAGACATTTTTTTCTACTACTTAAGAAGATATGCCATATAGGTGTGGAGAAGACACTTGGTTTTGTGTTTAGGGGGTCACTAGCATCATTTCTTAAAAGCTTATGCCATTTCATAACTTGTATTTTTATATGATTTATAACATAACATTTCAGGTAGAATTAACTCTTTTCTTATACTGTAACTGGCATATAAACTGGTGTTTTGATTTTTCTATTGGTAGGACCATTGTATGGCCAGCTGAAAGAGGGCAAATCCTTAACTACAGAGGATGGAAGAACAGTGACTCCAGATATGGTGCTTGGTCCTCCCATTCCTGGTAGATCAGTAGTCATTCTTGGAGATACTAGTGATGCCTCTCCTCTTGCTCATCTTGTTCAGTAAGTAAGGTCTTTGAGGCCTCAGCATTACTTTCTCTTTATACATTTTTTTTTACTCCAGTAACGGACAAAAGTCCACATCGAGGCCAGGCCTCGATTATGAAACAGAAAAAGAAAAGACAAGGGAAAGTATTTATGAATTTTTGAATAAGTGAAAGACCTGTCTTTTGAAATGAGCAAGGTCATAGTTATTGGGAAAGACATGGGAAAGTAGAGAGTTCCAAACTTTTGGCGTGCAGGGAAAGAAGCAGGTATCAAAACAGCTCACTCTTGAGCTGCCAATTGCTTCACAATAATCATGTGACGCAGCAGCTTGCCGAGTATTGCGTGGTCTAGCTAGTGGTGGGGGCATACAAGCAGCCAGCTCTCGGGTGCGAAAACCAAAGTAATACCAATAGAAGAGGGAAAGTGAACCAACATTGCGGCGTAGGGCAAGGGGGTCAAGTTTGGAAGTTAGCTTGGGACAGTCTATAAGTCGGACCGCTTTCGACTTAACTCTGTCAAGTAGTAAGGAAACACAGCTAGAACCATCCCTAATGTGAGAGCAGTACTCCATACAAGGATGAATCAGTCCTTTGTGTAAATGAAGCAAATGTTCAGAAGAGAAGAAGTTTCGACATCTAAACAGGACACCCAGTTTCTTAGAGGCAGACTTAGCTATGAATCGAAGAATTTTGTTCTCCCTTTTTAATGCTCCTGTGCACTGCTCACTTGGCTTTAGGTCACCAGAGATTATTACACCCAAGTCCTTTTCTTCATTAACCGCCCCTCTCAGTATGTCTTGGTTGTGCTGCTCCAAGCTACTTATATCTTGGTCGTGCTCCTACGCCCCTCTCACTGTACCTTGCTTGTGTTGCCCCGCCCCTCTCATTATTTCTTGGCTGTACTGCCCCGCCACTATCATTATGCCTTGGTTATGTTCCCTTGCCCCTCAGCATGTCGCTGTGTTGCCCCGCCTCCCCCTTTAGGTTTTGGTTGTGTTGCCCCCCCTCTGTTCCATGCACATATTTCACTGACGTCACACACCGTCAATCTTTTTCAATGATAAATATTTGCAACGAGAATAAATCTTGACGCGTGAAATATTTGGTGTGTCATCGTCCGGCGTCCATGAATATTTATTTTGCTACTTCATATATTCTGAATCTATTACCATACTGTTGAAATAATAAAAAAAAGAAATACATATATTTTTTTCATACATATTCGCCATTTCCCGCGTTAGCGAGGTAGCGCCAGAAACAGACGAAGAAAGGCCGCATCCGCTTACATCCATTCTCTAGCTGTCATATGTAATGCACCGAAACTATAGTTCCCTATCCACATCCAGGCCCCACAGACCTTTCCATGGTTTACCCCAGACGCCTCACATGCCCTGGTTCAGTCCACTGACAGCACGTCGATCCCTGTATACCACATCGTTCCATTTCACTTTGTCCTGTGCACACCTTTCAGCCTGTTTTTCCTCATCTATAAGTTTTTCTATATTTCTGTTTCCATATTTTATATTTGGATTGTAACTCATACTACCATTGATGATATTGTTAATTGTTTCGCTTTTAGTGTTTTTTCTTACTTTTATGTGCTTCTCAATTATATTTCGTTTGCGGTTTACATATCATATCCAAATTTTGTGATGTAATTTTTTTCCTCTTTTTTGTAGATTCCTGATGATGCCCTGTGAAGGCGAAAGCTTGATTAAAATAAAAGGGATAACTATGGACAACTGGTGTTAGAAAATATAAGAAAGAAGATTAATAACTTTTAATACGCTGTCGTACTCAATTCTATGTACATATAGATATGTGTGTGTGTGTGTGTGTGTGTGTGTGTGTGTGTGTGTGTTTCCAAACAGACCCACAGGAAACATATGGGAAAGCGCAGCTTGGATCTCTATCCTGATAGTACAAAAGAATACTTTAAAATTTAATTTACTTAATGAAAGTCTCCACTGCGGTGAACCAAAGAAAACAGACAAAGGCAGGGTAAAGCTTGTCGCTGTTCTATGACCATGGACGTTAAACATGGATAAAAGCAGAGGTTTGTCCCAAATATGTTGAAATGTAAAGTTACCGAATATAGAATATTAAAATAATTTCTGTCAATAATGTAATCGTAGCGTTCGGAGCATAGCTTCTTTATATTTTTCCTTAGAAAAATATGGCTTAATCATCCGCCTGTGTGTTGCAGGAAAGTCAACGCGAATCGAAAGATTACGGGGGATTGCAATATGAGCAGAAGTACAGGTGCTACTCATACAAGTAGCCGACGTGCATTGAGAGACTGGTTTCAACTGCGTTGTAATTAACCTTCATTAGTCATACAAGTTACCTTGATCACACGATAATGAAACTGAGGCAAAGTTTGGTTCTTTCAAAGAGCTGAGGTCTTCTGGTATGCTTAATTTGGTGTCTTTTCAGTGACGCTGAAGGAAATCGTTCGACCTCTTAAAGTATCTTTAACGAGATCATCTCTCTGTCCAGTGTAAGATAATCTTCAGATATTCTAAATTCTTCGTTAATTAAATGTGAGGTTAAGTTTTCTTTATTTAGTGAGAATGACTCGCACTTTTTTGGTGAGGCTTATATATGCTGGCTTTCTATACGAGAGAATGCAAACGTCAGGCAATAGAAACCTGATCTGATTTTTGTGATGTTCAACAGTCACAAGGTCAAAAAAGTGGTTCTTTTATCAGAAAAGGAAAGGGAGTCATTCACACGGCTCAAATAACGCGAAGGTTTGAAAGCTAATGTCTACAAAGACAACTATTTGTCTGTAATCATGTAAACGGAGGATAAATCAAATAGATTCATAAGGATATGTCAATAGCGCGTATCATGAGAACTGTCACTTTCTCATTATTTTGCAGCCAGTGGTCAAGTCAAAGAAAGCTGTTGGGACTCCTCACAATGCACCTACCCAACCCTCATATATCCTCAGTTCTCCCCTCATGCCTAACCACCACTCTCCTTCCCCTCACCCTCACCAATCTCCCTCACTTCCTGAGCGTCATGAGGATTTATCTCACCTCTCTCTCTTATAACTCTCATATCATCATAATCCTCTCATTTTTCATGATTTTTCTCTTATCGTTCTTCCTCATTACGCATTCCTCACTACTCTCTCTCATCACGATTCTTCCAATATTAACCCTTGCTACACTTTCTCTACTCCATCTCTTATAGAAGAAAAATAATCATGAATACATTAGGAGACGTCAGACAAGTTTGTAAAACACAAGACTTGATCATTTGCATGAGAGAGGATGCGTGCACCTAGGCTATGTTCTCTGGAGAAACGTATATCTAACATTGCTTATCATCATCAGCCAGTATTACCCAGAAGAAAACTATTATGGATTATATTTTCCAACTCGGTCGTTCCTTTCATTTCTCTCAGGCACGTATCTGCACAAACAAACAACAGCAGAAATAACAGAAAAATCTTTTTCATCCTGTTTTTTGGTTTATCTAATTTAAGCTCATGCGAAAATAACAACCTCATTATTTGCAATACATCGAATCAAAAATATTCAATATTTACTGTTGCTTAAAAAGGAAGGACAAAAAGATATATTTGAATAATATTCTAGTGCTGATTATACGGGGGTAAAATACCTTCATTGCATAATAATGATACGCGGGTAAAATACCTCCATTGTATGATAATCATACGGGTTGAAATATCTCCACTGTATGATAATGATACGGAGGTAAAATATATCCACTATATGATAATTATACTGGGTAAAATACTTCTATTGTATGATAACCAAACGGAGGTTAGATACATTCACTGTATGATTATTATACGGGGTAAAATACCATCAGTGTATGATAATTATACGGTGGTAAATTATTTCCATGTATGGTAATTATACGGGGGTAAAATACCTCCATGTATGATAATCATACGGGGGTGAAATACCTCCAATGAATGAAAATTATATCGCGCACATAAAAGGTTCTATATAGGGTAATATGAATTAAACAGATTGGTCAAGTATAATATGAAAAATTAGCTTTCACTGCATTGTTTCAGGTACTGTGTGATATTCTAAATTCTTTAATCCATTTAAACATTCGTATGATCCACTCGTAAGGCAACTCCTGCTGCGCATGCTTAGCCCAGCTCCCTCGCCGAGGAGCAGCAGCACACACTGGCTCAGTCAACTTGGAGACCTCAAAGGGATCAGATGCGCTATTCTGCCCTCTTGTTTTTCAGCGTTTAGCAAACTTTTCCCCTCATGGCGCCATGGCAGACAAAGTCTCTTGTATGGTAACTTTATTTACCTTGGCTGATAGGAGAATGCCTACTGACAGATCGGGAAATGAACGAAGCTGTATTGCATACAGTGGGGCTTCGGATTGTCTCACTTGTGCGTAGATGTGGACGCCTATAGACAACCTAATGACCTCTGACCCTCAGTTGAACAATTTTGAGGATATTTCTTAAATTTCATGGAAAAAATAAAGAAAAATGTACTTGATATTCTTACACTTTTCACTTTTAAAGGAATTATTAACTTGATTCCTGGTTGAAAAACCTTTTCTTATTCTCTTCATATTTACGAAAAACAGTGTTTGTATTTAAGACATTTGTATAGAATGCACATTTATTTTCCTGCGGCTCTTACTTAAACTACTGAAATTTAAGGAATCTGGTTGTATAGAGTCAGTCTTGAACTGCAGTATCTAACGCCATCACACTAATTTTCTTCAAACATGACACTAGGATAGATGGATAGATATACAACTGGTTTATTAGAAACTATTATCTTGAGGACTTCCGTTGCCAACCGACATGAACCCGAGGATTGTTCACAATTTGCTGCTGACAATTCATATTTGTCCTTCGCAGTAGTAATACCTTTGCTCTATGAACCGGGTTCCTGGTGCAGCACAATCGTATGGACCGGGGAGGGGGGAAGTTCCTTGCCCTACACCAGTACGACACCTAGTATGGTCCATGACACTAGCTTCTGGTCCCATGCAAACATAACACCACCTACCCGGGTCCATGAGGGAGGGGGTTGTTACTTGCCCCATGCAAGAGTGACACCTGCCCTGGTTGATAAGAGGGAGGGGTTCCCCGCACCCCCACCCCACACTAGTATGAAAACAACTCTGCTTGATGGCCCGAGTTTCTGTGGTCCAACGCAAGCATAAAACCTACTCTGGACCATGGGAAGGGAGGTTTCTAGCCCCATATTGGTGTGTCAACTACACTAGTTCCTAGGAAGGGGGGGGGGGAGGGGGCTCAATGGCCCCACACAAGTGCTACATTGAATATGTAGATATGTTCTTTAGAACCGCATACCATCTGTTGTAAGAACTAGAGACCTCAGCATTCCTAAGAACCCTGTGTGTTGCCTGACGAAGTGTGAATCACATACGGCATACGACTTAACTTTTGTAGACTTCTGCAGAATTATGATTAGTTGGTTTTTGGACTGAAGGACATGGCGTCGCTCTGTGACGCTGACTTGCAATAGCGTTCATGTGGGCTCGACGCATTTACCGTTTCGATTTCATCTTTGTCTTAATACAGACTGAAATACTAGATTTCTCAGACATCCTGAGGTACGGGTATTTTTTCTTGTGATCTGTAGAATGACAAAAATTACATTTAGAGGGAACTGTGTCGACAAACTTTTTTTTAGTACTTTGTCTCCATCAGTATAGAATAGGAGGACAGGATCATATTACTATCCTGCAGTCGGCTACCTCATCATAATCCATCTCTACTTTCCTGTCTCCATCTATATATACTAGGACTTTTGGATAAAACCTCATTGTGGACCATCTTCGTTGGACTGTTAACATGTATACGAATTAGGAATTTAAGACCATGACACTTTCTTCCAGCAGGTAACCTCATCACAGACCATTTCTATCTATCTTGTTTCCTTCTACATAGAACTAGAATCCTGTTATTTGTCCTACAGGAGGTAGGTACGTCAGAGACCATCTCTACTCTCTTTGCAATAAGAATAAAGAATACTGTTACTGTCCTCCAGCAGATCACCTCGTCATAAACTATTATTAACTCCCATCGCTGTCCTCAGGAGATAACCTCACCATATACCATCTTTATTACTTTGTCTCTTTCTGTATAGATTAGGAAGTTAGAATCCCATTATCTTCCTCTGGCAGATAACCTCGACATAGAGCATCTGTACAACACTGCTTTCATCTATACAGATAAGGAATTTAGAATACTATTACTGTCCACCAGCACATAACCCAGTCAGAGATCACCAGACCTGTAATCTGTCCCTCCCATGTACTGCAGTAGATAGCGACGTCATATAACATCAGGTGTTCCTCCTGCATATGACCGTGTCATAGACCATCAGATCTGCAATCCCCTTGATATGGAGTATACCTCGGTCCATGGGCGCACAGGGGTTCCTGAACCAACACTAGTATGACTTCTTTCTTGGTTCAGAAAGGAATAATGTTCTCGGCCTCATGGTTATATGACACTAGTCTCGGTTTAAGGGTCCCTTGACTTCACACAAGTATAATGCCTACCATGCTCCAGGAGAAGGGATTATGGTTTCTTGGTTCAGGGCAAGTACGACAACTTCATAGGTCCGTGATTGATAGGGGTGGGTTCCTGGTTAATGATTAGTATGACACCTACGCTGGTCCATGAGAGGGAGGGGCGGGTTCCTGGTTCAGGACCAGTATGACAGGCAGACCCGCACGTAGCCAGTGTGTCCAACACAGGGCCCATCCCTCCAGCTCCACGACCCTGGGATCAATACGGCTTCACTCGCTAACATTTTTCGCTTCGCTTTTTTTAAGTTATTTTTTTTCAAACTTTACTGTTCAGGTTTATAGCTATTTTCTCTTCAAGGGATTATCACAGCCTGTGCCGCAATAGTTTTAGTGAAAATTGTGATTTACTTCAGCGTTCGGGTCTTCTTTTTTGAACTATCCAAGACAAATACAATTTGCAACCGTTCAAATTCTCATCCACAGCCCACTAACCTCTGCGTACAGCCTCTACCAAATTGCCTTTGTCAAAACAATAGGCAGTTATACCGATTTTTTTTGGGGGGGAAAGTTGTAATGTATATGATTGTAAAGGGAAGAAGGAAAGTCAAAATCATAATTTAAAGGTTATCGTAAAGTCAGAACTTGCCATGTTTGTTTACGGAAATATGAAGACTTCAGTCACTCGTCCGTTCTGACAGACTGTTGACTGTGACAGGAGCCGGTCTCGTGACTCCGTTGCACATGGATACCAGCCGCCATCATCACCGCTGATCTGGTAGCACATAGAGAGAGGGAGGGCACATATAGCGTCAGCCGATGAGCCCCGAGGGCAGAAACATCCCACTCATTAAGCGCTACGGGCAGTTATAAAGTCAGGCAGTAAGCGCTGAGGGCAGTTATGCTGTCAGCCAATGAGCGCTAGCTAAGAGCCGTTACACTGTGGTTACTTAGCCTCGTTCTCACTGCACGGGGAATGCCGGCAGCGTGGTCGCTCTAATTCAAAAAAATATTCTAAATTATCTACAAAAAGGTACCGATGATACAGTTGTAGATACAAGCGCCCATTGTATGGGAACTAAACTTTCCATAAGTGATAACTAAACAAAAAACAAAAGCAAGATAGCTACGAATAGGGTCGAATACTTCTTTTGGCCTTCTTGTAATATTGAAATTTTCTTCATTTTATAAAACGCATAGGGAGGTTCGAACAGACTATGTGACATGTGGTGTGCCTGTGGTACAGCCACATACCACTTCCCCCTCGCCAGTGACGGTGTAACCAGGTGCGGCAACAGGCCTCATAAAGGATATTACCTCATTAACTTGATAATAGTCACTGAAGTGTCAGTTGGTAATGCTGTTAGCTCGCTTCTCATGTCTGTATTTACTTAACGTTATTTTCATATAAATGATTAGCTTGTTCTGCCTCATGGGAGGACCAGTTGGAATATCTGCGTGGATGAGGAGGATGAGATGTAAGGGTATGACCAACAGTGAGGGAGTAGAAGAGATGCAGGATTTGCCCTGGTGTATTTTTGTGATTTCTTCCTCACAACGGGTGATTAGTGCATTTGGTAAGAGGGCTTTTGGTTAGGATTGGATGGGGGTGGGTGTGTTGGCCAGTGGAGTGATGGGGTTGGGTTTGGCACACCACAGAGCGATGGGGATGGGTGTGGCATTCCATCCAACAATACGTACGAGCACGTCGCTCCACCGGGTGATGGAGACAGAAGGAGTAGTGAGATATTGTGGACACTTATTCATCAATATATTGGAAGAGAATCATCATTTCACAATACATATGACCGAACCTGGTTGATCTTTTGTTTCACAGGATGTCAACACGATCTAGAGATTACGTGAACAGAATCCATTAGCAAAGTGAAGAGCGTTGTCTGCAATCGGGGGAAAGGGTGTGTTGGTGAACCTGTCTGACAGAGACTAAAGGTACGAGAAAGTAAGAACCATTGATAGTATGCTCTCTAGGCACGGGGTTTTAGTCCATTAGTGTTCCCAGATGAAATCTTTACTATTTTGTCTTTGTGGTCTGCTGCTGGATGAGAATAAAGAGGCACCTGTATTCACTTCCGAAATATCAGAGCTGCAAGATGATAGACTGGACGAGGAATCTTGAGCCCGGTGTTGAAAGGTCGGAGATAAAGACAGAGTATGGAATGAAGGCTGTGTCGTGACCGTGCGTAAAGATATCATGCCAACGGAAGGGGCACACTGGTGTTGAGTACACATTTACCCAATGAGCACTACGATACGACTATTTACTACGACGGAAGGACCTTTGAGTACGACGGTACGATCTCTGATTACTTGAGTAAGACGATATGACCTTTGAAAACGACGGTATGACTCTCGGGTATGGCTACTTTGACAACTGATCCGACGCTTAGGTTAGGTTAGGTCAGAGATCAAGCTATGACAGTCATGCACAAGGTCGTACCCTCGTACTCAACGTATTCCACGGTCGCATCGTCGTACTCAGGATCGTTTTGTCTGACTTGAGAGGTTAATGAGAAGGGGAGAAGACGACAGCTTTTGGCATATGCACATTTCAAAAGGCAGGAGCTGAGACAGACAGAAGGTAATATAAGAAGGAGCTAAGGAAACGTAAGCTCATGAATGAAGGAGCTAAGATAGACGTAAGCTAAAGAAAGAAGGAGCTGAGGCAGATGGAAGACAATAACAGAAGGAGCTGAGGCAGACGGAAGCTAATGAAAGAAGGACCCAGGACAAAGGGAATGCCTTATTACCTGAATGAGCGAACAGAGACAAAAATACATTTCAACGCCAACAGTCAAGTAATATATCATGTCAGAATATATATCAAGAACAATTCTCATCATTAGTTACAATACGTCAATACTTCGCGAGAACTTAATACTGCCCTAATGTATCACGTATAATGGTCACAGTGACGTCTCTTTGGCCGAGAAAATACTATGCGACTCGACCTGCAGGTGACTTATGTAAGAGCGAGGGACATCGACCCCGCTGACATTAAACAGTAAAGGAGAGCGACACGTACAAGAGCAGAGGAGAGCTTACAGCTGACGGCTGACCTGTACTACCCCGAGCAGACTTAAGGCTGATGAGTCAGGATAAAGCTGAACTGTGGACAGCAGAGTAAATATAGGAAATACTAATAACACTAATGATAGATAATGTAGACAATGTAAACAGGAAGAAATGAGGGTGATTGAATAGCAAAGAGCTTTTGGTATGTAAAATTTACTCATTTAAAACAACAGTGTTTAATACTATGATGGCTACGTCCTGTAAAGGGAGTAGTTACAAGAGCATACGTCAGGTTTCATAAGTGTTGATCCATCCTTAGCACCAAGAGATTAAGATGTAATAAAGATAAGGAAATCTGCAGAACGAACTGGTTGTCTGAGGAGATTAAAGATGGTGTTTGGAGCGACGTAAGAATTGTGGGGCCTCCGGAGACAGCATATGACGGTTGTTTTATAACGCAGTGAAGATGTAAAGGAGATTACTGACGATGGTTATAGGTAACGTTTGAGATAGTGAGATGAAGCGAGAAATATGAGTAGGGAGGGGGGTGAAGTGAGATGAGGTGGAGGGAAGTGGTATGACTGCGGGAGGGGTATGGGATTGTTGAACTATGGGAGGGGTATGGGAATACAGAGGAAGGTAATGAAAGGAAAATTGATAATGAGAAGTAATTTACACATAAACGTTTATGCTACTGGTGTAGCATGTGACCAAGTTTGGCCAAAGGTGGCCACACTGGACCCAGCAACGCCCACGGAACCATTACGCTTGATATG
This sequence comes from Panulirus argus, assembly GCA_038088735.1. NCBI lineage: Eukaryota > Metazoa > Arthropoda > Malacostraca > Decapoda > Palinuridae > Panulirus > Panulirus argus. The sequence goes on along the minus strand of JAYMFT010169610.1, from coordinate 1,184 downwards.
TGGGGTCCAATTAGGGTGGTGGAGCCTTGAGGAAGAGGTAGTGGCGCTCACTTGATCATGAGGAACGATAACTGGAGGTGGACTGGTGAAGACGGACGTCCTCACCTCCCACACACGTCTGGGGTCGGACCCACATGGATCCGAATCTTTGGCGTGGCAGTTGGCCTACACCCAACCCAGGTGTTCACTCTCCTTCTCTAGAGGCTGGTCGATGAATAGGTACCTAGCTTAGGCTGGTGTATGTGTGTGTGTGTGTGTGTGTGTGCATATATACATAGGAGTGAAGGCTTGGTACATATAAACAAGGTTAAGAAACGGGACACCATGAGTGTTAAGCTCTCTCCCCGTAACACATACATAGTAAATACAAATAGTAATCAGACACACACACACACACACTCACCATGGACTATGCGCTGCAGTACACACACTTTGTTCTGCTCGCTGATACCATATAAAGAAGGAAAGTAATTTGTAAAAGCGCACAGGAAGTCAGCCACGCCCATGTGCCGGAATCACAGGTCATCAAGTGTGGTGATGTTCCAGTATGTTACTCCGGACAGGGTTAGTGTAGGGCAGTTAAGGAGTGGTGGTTAGTTGCTCAGTGTCATCGCAGTGGGAGTTACATCTAAGGCAAGAGGGCTCCTGTGTTGTGTTGAATCGATGATTGTAATTTTTTAGAGATGGATGGCGCAGGTCCTGAGCCCAGGCATGCAAGCGTGATTTTTCTGAGACTGAATTTGCGGGTAAATGTATGTCTGGAGTAATGGAGGTCAAGAGCTAGTTTAGAAGGCGGTTATTTAGTGTTTGTTGTTGGGTTCTGTCGGAGTAAATGTGTCTTATCAACGCGATGTTAGGGAAGGGGATCTGTGAGTGATTTGTGGCTAAAGTGTTCGGCTATGATGTTGACGGGTTATAATAAAGAAGATGGGATTGGAGGAGGTGTGATGCGGGAGCACAGAATTGGATGCTGAACCTTGAGAGGTGAGACTGTATTGGAGAGACTTTTGCTTCGTTGTGTAGATGCTGAATGTTTATTGTTGCTTAGTAGCCGGTGATTGTTCTGTGTGCATATATCTAAAAATGAAGGTGAAAGAAAAAAATGAGACGGGTATGAGAGAGAGAGAGAGAGAGAGAGAGAGAGAGAGAGAGAGAGAGAGAGAGAGAGAGAGAGAGAGAGAGAG
>JAYMFT010169599.1:0-12258 GCA_038088735.1 Panulirus argus | reverse complement strand
CTGTTTTCACTTTTCCAAAAGAAGGAACAGAGAAGGGGGCCAAGTGAGGATTTTTCCTCTGAGGCTCAATCCTCTGTTCTTAACGCTACCTCGCTAACGCGGGAAACGGCGAATATGTATGAAAAAAAAAATATATATATATACTCTTTGTCAACCTTTCCTTGCTCATTCTCTCCACACTTCCAAAGCATTTCAGTAAACCCTTTTCTGCTCTCTCAGCCACACTTTTCTCATTACCGAACATCTCCCATAGCCTTTCATTACTTGCTGGATCAAACCACCTCACACCATATATTGTCCTCAGGCATTTCATTTCCAACAAAGCCACCTTCCTCCGAACAACCTTATCTATAGCCCATGCCTCTCATCCATATAACAGCGTTAGAACTACCATTTCTTTAAACATACCCATTTTTGCCCTCTCTCTTTCCACACCTTCGTCAGTGTTTCCAGGACCTTCGCCCCCACCCTAACCCTATGACTCACTTCCGCTTCCATGGTTCCATACGCTGCCATGTCCACTCTCAGATAACTAAAGCACTGTATTTCCTGCAAGTTTTCCCCAGTCAGTCTCACACCCCAACTAACCTGACCATCAACCCTGCTGAACATAGTAACTCTACTTTTTAATCACATTCAAACTCAACTACCTCCTTTCAAACACCCCTTCAAACTCAGTCACCAACTTCTGCAGTTTCTCACTCCAATCTGCCACCATTGCTGTACCTTCAGCAAGCAACAACTGACTCACTTTCGAGACCCTCTCATACACCACAGGCTGCATACTCGCCCTCTCTCCAAGACTCGCATTTACTTCCGTCACTTACCCATTCATTAACAACTTGAACAACCAACCATAGTGACATTACACACCCCTGCCGCAGACCATCCTTCACTTGGAACCATTAACTATCCTTTCTTTTTACCCGTACATAAACCTTACATTCTTGGTGAAAATTTCTCACTGCGTCTTGTAGGTTCCCCACCACACCGCATATTCTTAAGACCTTCCAAAAAGCAGCTCTATCAACCCTATCATGTGCCGTCTACGGATCCATAAATGTCACATACAAATTCATCCGTTTTTTCTAAGTATTTATCACATGTTAATGCAAACGCTTGATACACAGATCTTCTGCCAATTCTGAAACCAACCTCTCCTCCCCAGTCTGTTGCCCTGTGCACACCTTCACCCTCTCAATTAATACCCTCCATACAATTTACTAGGCATACTCAATAAACTTGTACCTCTGTAGTTTGAACACACCCTTATCCCTCTTGCCTTCATACAATGACACTATACATGCATTCCATCAATCCTCAGGCACCTCACCATGATCCATACATACCTTGAAAATCATTGTCAACCAATCAACATCACAATCACCCCCTTTCTAAATATATTAAACAGCAATACTATCCACTACAGCCAACTTGTCGCATTTCATCTTACCTAAGGTTTTCAGCACCTCTTTTCTCCTCACGAAACCACTCTTCATGACTGTCTCATTTCGCACACCATCCCAACCAAAACACCCTACATATACCACTCTATCATCAAACACATTTAAAGATCCTTTGAAATACTCGCGCTATCTCCTCCTCACTTCATCACTACCTGTTATCACTTCCCCTTCTGCCCTCTTGATCGATGTTCCCATTTGTTCTTTTGTCTTTGGCATAATGATTAAGGCATTCCAAAATCTCTTCTTATTCTCACTAAAGTATACTGATACTCGTTCACCCCACCTCTAATTTGCCCTCTTTTTTAACCCCTACACTTTTTGGAATTGTTTTAGTTAGCTTTTTCGAATAATTTCTTATATTCATAATCATCATACTGTTTTCAGTATTCTGAATACTTCCCATCTTTATAGTAGAGTTTTCTTGCAACACGGAAGCCTCGGTGCGTGTATGTGTGCATGCGTGTTTATGTGTGTTTTATTTTTGTGTGTATGTGTGTGTGTTGTCCGTGTAAGGGCGGGTCATGAGGCACATGTGTTGTTTCTGAAAGGGCAGAGGACTCACCTGGAGGATCATGAGGCACACAACGACAACTAACGTGGCGGCGACGGCAGCCCACACGAAGAGTGAGAAGGGCCGCTGGACGTTCATCCACTCTGGTACTGACGGCATATTTAGCAGGAAGAAGCCATAGCCATCTTCCCGAAGAGGTAAAGATGAGTCAAAGTCCTTTAAGCGATCAGGAGTTTGGAAAAAAGTATTGACAGTAAAGTTTTTCTCCTTTCTTTGAACCATTCCTAGGAGTCCAGTCCATGATCCGTTCTCTAGGGCACCCCTCTGTAAGTCTGGAGCGCTGACCGTCAGTGTGTACGTAAAGTTTAACGTTGATGTCAAGGCTTCCAACATATGCACTGTGACTCCAGCTGCTGTGGCGTTACGGGTAGTGTTCCTGTGGTACAAGAATGGAGGAATGTCCAATCTGGTGGCTAACTCAAACTTGTAACCTTCAAAAGTCGGGAATCGATTTATGAATAAGTTATCCCATTTGCTATAATTCCATGGCTTCCATTCACCTAGGAATTTTGGCTCGCTTGATGTGAAGGGTTGGAGGGTATATACACCCATGGTATGAGATGATCCATGTACCTCATTAGATAGTTCCGTGATTAATGCCAGCTTCTGGACGCTGTTGAACACGTCATGCGTGAGGATACTGGCGTCAGAGCTCGGCGCCAGGCTGAAGAGCAGGAGGCTCTGGGGTTTCCAGTTAAGCCACAGCGACTGGAGGAACTTGGTTGGAAGTGTGAGAAAGAGCACAAGATGGAGCACGGAGGAGCCATGGATGAAGGCCGGCACTTGCTGGTCTGGCCAACACGTCTCGTTGACACCAAGACTTAGAGTCACGTGAGGCGTCTCCTGCATCGCGTTCAGGGCCATTATTGTTTGCTGGACGTCTCTTGGGATGGCATCGTCCAGGTGAACAATCAACGTCCTTCCTCGCAACGGACCTGACAACACTTCTGACACAACCGAGATCTTGTTTTCATATATGTTTTGAAAAGCAAGCGTATAGCCTTCAGTTAATACGAAATATAAGACAGAAACGAAGAGAAAATGATGTTCTTTGTCCCTGTCGAAGGTCAGCATGGCTTCTTTGTCTAGAAGAGCAATGCGCGACTCACTTCCAGCCTGTCCCTGCCTCGACTAAATTCTGGGCGACCTCATCGCCTAACGTATATGTCAGCATAAGTATCTGGACCGTGCGTTCCTGAATTGTTAATGTAATCTTACCTGAGTGTCCTAAGTAATTGTGTTTGATCTATCGATTCTTTCGTGGTAGTCAATATGTCATTACCAAGCTGTGAGTGATCGTGAAACCTTGCTGATATTGTCATATATAGAAAAGGTCTCTTCCAGCGTGTTTTCATAATCATATCGTTATATAATGTCAGTGGACAGCGTAACATATGAAAAATTATGACAGTGATGATAGAAGACCATCAAGACAACACGTAAAAGCAAGTGATAACAGGCTTTTCAGCTGGACTGATCCTCAGAGTCAGTGGATTCTTAACAGGACTTTCGCACTGAAGCTTCGTATTTCTATCTCATTTAATAGTGGGTCATGTATTCTATGATATAATAATGACTAGTGATTCGAGTCACGACTTATAAACATTACAGTCCCAGAATTTCTATTTTTCGGACGGTCGTAAATAAAGAAAATATGAAGTCTGGGACATACCTTTGGCATACTGGGGATAATATCATTTGATAAGGACCGACTGACCTTGAGGTAAAGCAAAGGACACCTTGTAGGTACAGCAGGGTATAACTTGGAGTTACAGCAGAAGACAACGTGGAGATACAGTGGATGGGAATATGGAGGTACAGCAAAGATCAGCTTGGTGATACAGCAGAAGACGACCTGGCGGTAAAGATGACGACAACCTGGGTGCACAACAAAGGACATCCTGGATGCACAAGAAAAGATATCTCTAGGGCACAACAGAGGAAGTCCTAGAGGTATAGCGGATGATGACTTGGAGGTGTAACGTATCACAAACTGGAGGAACAACAGAAGACAACCTCGAGGTACACCAGATGACGACTAGGAAGTACAGCAGCTGACGATCTGAGTGTACAGCAGACGACCATCTGTAGGTTCAACAGAAGATAACAAGTGGGTAGAGCAGAAGACGACCTGGAGGTACAATAGATGACGATTTGGCTGCAAAAACTGGTCCAACTTGGATGTCCAACAAAAGATAACCTGAAGTTATGGCAGACGACCTTGAATTACAGCAGACTACTTCCTAGAGTTACAGCAGAAGACAACCTAGAGATTCAGATGACTAAATGAAGGTACAGCAATAGGCATCCAACAAGTACAACAGTAAATAACTGGAAGTACAGTAGAAGACAGCCTGGAAATACATTATAAGAAAACTTGTAAACACAGCACAGCAAACATTAAAGGTAACGCAGAAGACAAAATGGAAGGATAGCAGAAGACAACCCAGACATACAGAAGATAACGACCTGGGTTTAAGGTTAAAAAGACCTGGAGGTACAGCAGATGACGTCTATGGTGTGCAGCAGAAGATAACCCGGGTGTACAACAGAAGACATTATGGAGTACAACAGATCCGACGTGGAAGTATATATAAAGACTTCTCAGGTATACAACTGAGGACAACCTGAAGTTACAAGAAAAAAAATCATTTAGGTGCAGCAGAAGAAGCCCTGGATGTATAGAAGAGGAAGACTTGGAAGTGGAGCTGATGACAAACTGGAGGTAAAGCAGAAAACAACTTGGAGGTACAGTAGAAGACACCCTGGAGGTACTGTACAGCGGAAGATAAACTTGAGGTACAGTAAAAGAAAACATGGAGGTGCAGCAGAAGACAACCTGGAGGTGCAGCAGGAGACAACCTGGAGGTACAGCAGAAGATACCCTATAGGTACAGCAGCTGTAAAGCTGGAGATAGAGCAAAAAGAAACCTGGAGGTGTCATAGAAGACACTTTTAAAGTGCAACAGGAGACAACCTGGAGGAACAGCAGATGACGACTACGGTGTGCAGCGGAAGACAACCTAGAGGTAAAACAGAAGATATTATGGAAGTACAGCAGCAGAAGACCTGAAGGTAAAGATGATGACGACCCGGGAATACAGCCGAGGATAACCAGTAGGTACAAAAATAAAAATAAAAAAGAATTCGGTACAGCAGAAGAAGCCTTGGAAGTATAGCAGATGATGACTTGGAGTTACAGCAGAAGGCAACAGGGAGGTACAATAAAAGACAACTTAGAAGTACAACAGAAGACAACCAAGAGGTAGAGCAGAGATCAACATGGAGTTTCAGCTGATGTTAACCTGGAGGTACAGCTGATGACAACCTGTAGATACAGCAGAAGACAACCTGGAGTTACATATGAAGTAAACATAGAGTTACAGCAGAAGACAACCTGGGGGCACAATAGAGGACAACAGGTTAGTAAATGTAAGGGATATCAAGGGATCATGAAGGGCAGTATTGTTTAGAAAGAAGAGCTATGTTTGAAATAAGATGGCATCCAATAAAGAATTACAGAAGGGTATAAGTTTAAGGTAATCTCAACGCATGTTATGCAAAAGATGCATTTTCTTAATTGAACTGAAAAAAAAAAAAAATCTTTGTACATTTTTGTACTTACGTAGAAATGTAGACCTCTTTTGAAAAAGGAAAGTAACAACATCAAGAGACGTCACAAAAATATAACTGCAATGTATAAATATGTACGTGAAAACTTCGGCTGGAATCTAGAGGCGTGTTAACACCCTCAGGTTTTAGGCCGGGTGACTTCCACTCGCTCAAGGTTTCGGGGTCTCGATGTTCTTCATGTTACCGCCAAACAAACTTACAAAATCTTTAATAGAACAAGTTCTATCTCAAGCAGAAATACTATCATTTTCACCAAATCCCCCCCCCCCCAAAAAAAAAAACTCATCTAGCGTGTCTCTTAAATGAAATATATGAAAATCTCGCAATGGAATCACTTGATAAAAGTATATTCATATTGAAAAATGTATAGCTTCTAAGTAATCTATAGATAACTACTTATTTTATTGTCTATAACTTTCACCGGAAGTAAAGCATAATAAGGATTTAACGATAAATCATACGGAAACAACTCCACCCACTTGCGTCCTGGGTTTCGAGTTCAGTGATTCACCGCTTGCGTCAAACATGTCTATGATTTCAACGAAAACTTGCTTATCCCGGCGAAGTCAACCTTCATCCTCAGTATGACTCTACTATCCAAATATAGAACACTATGATATTTGGTCTCCATTTGCTACCTATTGTGACGAAGGCTTGTAATCTTCCTGGCTTCAACAGCTAAATGTTTACAGTTTTTCAATGTCTGTACACTAGATGGGGATGCTTTAGGATTATTAGTCATTGTTCTTATATCAAGGGGTATGTAAACAGTTTTCACACCGTAACACTGAGGTAACACTGCCTAAAACGGGTATAAAAAATTATACAAACAGACACACTGACTATATCCTTGATACGCCAGTGCTCCGGGTTACCTGACACAAACATCACAGAACTGAACCAACGAGAATGTATTTAAGAATGTATCTATCCCAGGTTACCAATATTTTTATGAAGTTTTCAAATATTGCCACTAATGCCATCTTATGGGTAAGCCAATAACTAGTAAAGAAAAACGAGTCGAGGATGGTTAGTGTTTACTAAACTTTCTCGTTAGTGAAACCACGTTAAATGTGCTTAATAAGAAAAGTATCTTATCCTTGTAATCGTGGATTTGTTTACTTTTTATCATGGTTTGTATAAATATGCATACTATTTCTATGATTATTGTTGATATCATTTGGAATCTTTCGTAATTCTGGGGAACCGGAGATGATTGTGTCTAATTATACTTTTTTTGTGAATGCAGAGCAGCTCTTCCATCCACGTAGACCTGTCAGGTGCTACAGCCTTCTTCTTTGCCGAAACTATGAACACAATATCATCAGAGCAAACGACAGGCACACAACGTCCGATTATTGTGACACTATATGACCGCAGAGGTAGGAATTAGAATAGATACAGCACTAGATATTGCTTTTAGGCTAAACTGGCATCACACCAATCTGGAAGAGTAATATTTCCTGAACAAATCTTCCTTAGGTTGGGCGGATAAGTCAGCCGCATGATTAGTGGTCCAGCCATCAGTGGCGCAAATAACACGTATGAAAACCAGTGATACACAATAAAAACAGAATTTAGCTTCTACTCAATAGTTCATACGTACGTTCCTGTATGACAACCCTGAGAGAATTACGCAATACCTCGGAGTCTCGGGCACCAGATTACTTGTGGAAACCATCAATTCCTCACATGTTGAAGGAAAACGTGACAATATATCACTGTATATATGTGAATTATATAGATGTTGGTCAAGGAGTAACACTCAAGTGGAATCTCTATTTGTAAATTTCCTACATCCCGATACCCTTCAGCATTTAATGCCATAATAGTCACATACATTTTCAAAGTAACTCATCTGTTTGGAAAAAACACATCCAAATGTGAAGTGTTTAGTTCACGAAGTGCATTTCAAGGGTCTTTTCATCACTTGTGACTTGCCCTTTGTTTACTGAACATAATGAAGGAATTCATCAGGGAAGCAGTGTTCCAGGTCCTCTAGATACGTCTACTGCAACCTAGCAGCCATTTGACGTATTTCAGTGGTATTATTTCCCTCAACAATGCTCACGTCAGTTAGTACACCGACACGGGTTTTGACAACTTAATACAAAGCCTTTTTCCTGGCCCAGTTCTGCGGTCAGATGATAAACGATGGTGTAAAGGACACTGATGTGAAATTAAGTTCGTGCTGATTGTGACAATTCTGCTTCTGTCTTCCTTATTACATCTTAACTTCTACTGACGACTCACCTTCCTGTTCGTAGTTACAAAATTTAGAACGAATTTCACTTATCCATGCAAGCAATGTCATACACTTTGGTACAGTTCAAAAGCGTCCAGTCCTTCGCTTGCAACAGCTTCCTGACATGAGTGGCGTATTTATGATTGCAGGACCCTGGGGCGGAAATATTCTTGCTTCTCCTCCACCCCTCTCCCTCCCTTAGGTATACTTTAACTGATATAATGAAACCATTTATAGTATACGCAGTATCTATTTCTAAATACAACTACACAAGATTTGAACATTTCCAAAAATCTGGTGTCTGACATAATCATGAAATCCTAAAGGCAATGACGATTTAAGAAAAGTCGGATCCTCTTATTTTCAGAGCCCATTAGGCTATTGGGCCCTTGGATATTCTAAAGATAATGTCTCTTTTTCAGAGACAGAGAGAGAGAGATGAATACTTACTGACTTAGTGATTTACTTCCTTACTTACTTAGAGGCAAATACTGATTTTTATCTAAAGTATAATCAACACAGTGTATTACGTCAAAGAGGATGATTTCTGACACTGAGGTCAACATTTCTCCCCACAAAAGAATGATGTGCTTTATATTAAACTGAAGTCGTTAGGACAACGTAGCTTTCACATTAGGCAAACAGTAGGAGTGGTCTAGGGGGAACTGTCTGTGTAATTGTTAATCCATTCATGTCTATGTACTACTCAGTCCACCCTTGTCTGCATAGATGGTGGCCCACTTCTCTTTCTGAGCTAAACGGCCACTTTTTTGAGTATCTAATGAGCCCACCCTTACTTGTACAGAAGATAGCCCACTTCTCCTTTTGTACTGAAATTTAATCCTTACCTGTGTAGAGATTGGCCCATTTCTCTTTATGTACTGACCAGCCCACATTTATCCGTGTATAAGGGAGCCCAGCCATTACTGTGTACTAGTCTGTGGCTTGGTCTGCCCACCCTCCATTAATCAAAGCTCACACTAGATCTACTAAGAACGAACTTCTTGATATTACATTGTTATTCTATCTTTTTATATATATATATATACACTAGCCTGAGCCAGGTACCCATTTTATTGACCAACCCCTAAGGGTGGATGAACAGATGGGTTGACTGTGGACCGACTGCCGCAACTAGTATTCGAACCCCACACAGTAAACTTAACTAATTTCCGTGATCATACTGACTATATTAAGATTTTTCACAAGCATATATATATAGTTGACTCAAATATTGAACTTTAAAACACTAGAACAGTCAAGTGTAAATACTGTGAACCTAATTCTATGATATATGATAGAAAAATGTGCTATAGTTAATCTTGATATTATTAATTTCTCCCGAGACTCTCATCTGCAGTTGTTAATTATACTAAATGCTGAAAGTTGTAACTCTTGCTGGAATAAAACATTATGGAGATCCTGACTCAAAAAGGACCAGGACCGTTCTTTTACAACCAGAGTTCTATATTTCCCGGTGGTCTAAGGAGGAACAATGTTTGACACGCCAAGCATAAAAGCAGTGGTGCGTAAGCAGTGAGCGGTGTTTGGTTATGAGACTAATAGTGCCTTGAATATCAGGGAGGTAGGAAAGTCTTAACGGGATAATCCTTGAGTTAACTGGGGTACTGGGAAGGGCCAACACACTACCACCTGAGCCTTCCCTCTCACTGGTGGCAGAGTCACACTATAAAGTTTAGCCAGTGTATACCTTGAATTTGCAGAGGTCATGAGAGGGGCCATTACTCTACTACCCGAGCCCTCCTTGTCGCTGGCAGCAGAGACACGGGCAGGGGTGCCTGAGCAACTCCACATGTGACGGACACCTGGCGATGAAATAAACATTACCTAAAGGGCTCTAATAGTTCCAGGATCCTATCAGCACTAGTGCTGGTACAATATCGCCTGCCTTCTTACAGTGAGGACCGTGATGCTTGAGCAACACTGCCGGGGTCTGGCTCATAGCATCAACACAGCTATGCCGTAGCAGCTCCTGCAATGTCTGGCTCTAAGCGACATGAACAGCAGTGCATGAGTTGCTCCAGCAGTTCCTGGCTCTTAACAAGAGCAGCGGTGCCTGAACAGCTCCAGCAGAAACAAGACGACGCTGGCGGCCCAGCCGAGGATGAGGATGTAGAAGACGCCCTGGAGGTGCTGGAGGCTGAGGACCATGCTGGTCCGCTGCCCCGCTGATTCATGTTGCTGCCGCTTCCAGTCCCACCCCAGCTGTGACTCCATCTCCACCTGTAAAGTCTAACTTTAAACCCTAGAAAAACGAATATAGTTTTCATGGGTTATTTCCTTTCACTTAACTTTTTTGATTAGGATTTTGTGTAAAATGAAGGTCCAAGGAAAATATCAAGATCTGATTTTATCTTTGGTGACAATCATTTTCTTTATATACCATACAGAATACTACCGAAATGAACATGAACTTACACTAAAAGAAATCACCAGAGATTTTTGAAATACATAACCTTATGGCTCCTTATTTCTGAATTAAGTTCATTAATTTTCAACCACGTGTCTTGGTATTTCATCCGAGTGCCCCACGAAAACATCTCACCCTAAGTGCCTCACTCTAAGTGCCTCACATGAGTGCATCACATAATTGTTACACGCTGAGTGCCTCACCCTCATCCAGTATTGGACGAGGCCAGCCTCCACCATCCGTCGGATGCCCTGGTCAAATTTGTACTTCCAGGGTGTGTGCTTGGGGAAGATCCATGATAACCGCCCAGAAAACAGCTGTTCCCTGACCATGTACCATGTGGACACCTGTATAATGTTGGACATCACATTACTAGCTTTGCAATCATTTAATTTTCACGAAGCCAAGTTCCATGACTTACACAGTGTGGTATATATACGACACACAAAGGCTACAAAACTTATACAAACCATCATATACTTATCAAGGATACCTAGATGGTATATTCTCCTTTTATATAGGACATAAATGTGTATATTTCAGTGATAACATCAAGTTTACCTTATTTCTTATCATGTATCTAACTTTTGATTGTTTAGTTACAGAAGCAAAAAAAAGGTGTTAGTGATGAATTTTGTAGCATGAAGCATGTTAGTACTCCAACCTTGACTTACTTTACACAGTCCAATGCCAAACTATCAAAGTATTTGAACGGCATTGTAAATGTGTGTATTTTAGTTTCCTGAAAGATATATTTTACTATCACCCAGACAAAAGGTAGAGGATTGAGAACCTAGTGACTACCATGTAACAGAGGAATATGTGGATTAAACTCTATCGTTTTTACACGTGGCATTTTCACTTGTTTTCAAAGAATAAAGTTTGGTTTAGGAATCAATTCGTTAGTTTTCCCGGGCAATGTCTAAGAAAAGTATATCAGAACACACATATTTGTAATGCTGTTCAAGTACTGTCTTTGCCTCTGTAACCAAACAAACAGTAGTCAGGGTTGTACTCTGAACCATCGAGCTCTTTGGGTTAAGATAAGATGACATAGCACGTAAGATACTCTTTTGTATACCTGGTAGCGGTTTGGCAGTATGATTTGACCGTATGTAGCGCTATTAAAAAAGGCGTGGGTGTCGGCCAGCATGGAGGCCACGGCGTCTTCTTCTGACGGGAACAGGTCCAGCTTTTCGCACAGTTTCGAGATGACGTCGTTCTTGGATTCCCTCATGATCGCTGGCACTTCACTACCGTAGTCTTTCATGGCCAATCTTTATTGGACAAGGATAACCCTTATCTTTTTCTCTTGCCTGTCATATTGTTCTAATGACAGAGGCAAGATACCTACTCTGATATGAAAATGAATTAATTCATATGGTGGATAGTTTACTGACTGATGATGCATTTCGACCCTATGGATATTTATGTATGAAGATATTACATAAATTCCTTTCATAAAAAAAAGATGCATTACGGGGAAGTGTTTTCCCAAATTCAGGCTTTCTGACCCTAAATGGTAATTAAGAGGATCCGAAATTGAAGATATAAAGGATCTTAATAATGTGCACAATGAACTTCCCTCTATCCCTCTCATCATTAGAATAATCTTTGATCCCCTTCACCCTCTGAACTTCCTGGATCCCCTTCATGATTGAACTTCCCTGGATTTTCCTCATCATTTGGACTTCCTTAGAACCCCTTTATTATTTTAACTTCCCTAAATCCCATTCATCATATGTTCTTTTAAGTTCTCTTCCTAACTTCCTCTATAATGTCCCTGCATTTATCAAAATAGCTACAGATCTATAAACGAACTTTGCAACTAATGGAGTATGGAGTACTGCTCCCACATTTGGGGTGGTTCTAGCTCTGTTTCCTTACTTGACAGAGTTGAGTCGAAAGCAAT
>JAYMFT010169588.1:0-12259 GCA_038088735.1 Panulirus argus | reverse complement strand
AGAGAGAGAGAGAGAGAGAGAGAGAGAGAGAGAGAGAGAGAGAGACAGCACTACATCACTGTAGACTAAACACGAACCTTCCCTATAAACAACTGCTCAATGGAGACCCTCGTTGAGGCACACCCCGCCACCTCACTCCCAACCCGACAGACTCCCTTATTTACTCCCCCTCCCAACTCCATATACTACCACTCCTCACTCCCCTCCCACTCCACATAATACCATCCTTCACCTTGCCCATCCCACATACCCGGGTACTTCACCCCGCTGATAACAATCGTCCACATTCTCGCAGTCATATCTGTAGCCTGAAAAACAAAGCCGACAAACACCAAAGGCAATAACATTTCCTACTTGTACTGATGAAGTAACAGTCCACACATACCACGGCCCACCGTCACCGCCTGCATCTCTAACACTCTCAGCATGACGGTACGACCCCTGACCACGACGGTGAAACCTTTGATCACGAGGTACGACCCTCAGAGAATACGGGTATACGAGGACCTGCTCTCTCGACCCGACCCTTAAGGGTCATGCTTAAGGGTCGTAGGGTCGAGCTGGAGAGGTCCAAGATAATTTCTAGAGCCACTCAGACCAGGTCCTCAACTTGCCACGGTATTATTATTTTCTCGAGAGCCACTTGTGTCACACCACTACACGTCCCCATCCCACACTGTCCGTTGCCCAGGCCGTCATGCCACAACCTACCACCTACCACCATCCTCTCTGGTCGCCAGTGCCAACCACTCCAGCCTCCCGTCACCCGGCCTACACGTCACAACACCGTCCCAAACCATCACCAGTACACAGAAGTCTGCTGTTCCCGAGTGCTCACCCCTGTTCCCCTCCCCTACCAGCGCCACGGAACACCAGTCTTCCCCTGACATCACCAGTCACCGTGAGCGCTTCCTCCCTTCTTGGCAATCACCAGCCAAGTCTCGGACGATGCCTCAACAGTGCCAACCACATGCTTCACCACTCCAACGTCAACACCCAATGTAGGGTCCTTGTATCACCCGAGTCCAGCACCAGCCAAGGGGTGATGTGTCTATAACCACACACATGACCTCTGGGGCATCAAGGTCAGGAGGACGCCATCAGATTTTACGACAGGACCTGTACGGACACCGATCCAAACTACAAACGCCCCTGATGAGGCCATCTGATGATTCAATAGAGAGTTTACCTCTATGGAGTAGTCTCAGGAGGTCTTCTACCGCCCACCTCAGGCAGGCCCCGAGCCGAGTTAGATCGTCTGGTCGCCCGGGAAGCTAGAATTCTACATATTTCCCTCAACCAATTATCACAAGACCTACCTGAAGGATCACAGCCCAGCCCAAACACCAGCACAGTTCAAGCATTGCAGGGGATACGTACCTGTGGACAAAAAAAAAGATTATTATTATATAAATTCAATAAAACACATGTATTACACAAGATAACGTTCAGTGACCAATATGAACAGAGCTGTATGACTGGCGGAAACAGGGCTACGTTACGTCAGGCGTCTCAAGTCGATTCTTAACCCCGGCACAAGGAAACCACGACCCCTGAGCACGACGGGGCGACCCTAGGGTCTGATGGCCCCAAGTCAAAGATCGCGCAAAAAGGTCAGGCCATCATGGTCAAGGGTCGTCCCTTTGTTCTCAAGGGTCGTCCCGTCGTGCTCAAGGGTCGTGCACCTGTAGTAATGGGACTGTGCGAAAAATTTATGAACCCGATAACCTCCCTGCCCCTCCCTACACACACTCGTGCCTCAGGATGACTCGCACACATGTGACACAGGCAAAGCAAACAGAGACACAGTTGGCGCGATAAGGCAGAGGTCTACCAAGGTCATGACCCTTGCGGCCGGCAGGCAGGCGGGCAGAGAGAGAGAGAGAGAGAGAGAGAGTCACGCCACATCGAGCAGCAAAGCGGGACACAAAGCGAAGGTGTCAATAAAAAGGTGAAACGTGAGGTAACACGAGGTGGGGGGGGGGTCCTCAGGGTGCCAACACGGCAACAATCCCTGTTACCAGGTTGGCACCTTCACGGCCATGGTAACCCCCCACCCCTCTTCCAGGATTACCTTCCCATAGTCTCTACTGCTCTGTGTCTCGCTTATTATAGTTCATCACACAACGAGTAGGGGGAGGAGGCAGAGGCCACCCCTCCCCCTCCATCTTACGCTAAGTACCTACGCAATGTGACCTACTTATTCAGGGTGGGGGGTTAGGGTACAGGCTGGTGCCACGGTTGATGCTATCAGTGGAAGTGCCACATTGCCATGGAGGGGGAGGGGAGTGCCACTTCTCGTGAACGTGGCACTGTGGGGTGAATGACCAGCACTGTGGCACAGGGGGAAAGCATAGTGCCACTAGGGAGGAAAACAGCCGCATCAGGGTGTGCAAAGACACCCATGGCACTGTTCTCGGGCCATCAGCAGTACGAATGGAAGTGCCACTAGTGACTGGCGGCACTAGTGGCACTGAGATGTGAAAGTGAGGCGTGGTACTCAGCCGTGAGGGAGCTGGGGTATGGGTACACACCATGCGACCGGACGGCAGGGGTCTGGTACCTGTTGTAAGGCCAGGCTTATGGCACTGTGCCATGATGCAGACGCAAGACACGACCCCCGGGGATCGGACATGGCCCCAGGGGGTGGACATGGCGCTGGAGGGATGGAAATGGCTCCAGGGGATATACATGGCCCTATGGGGTGGACATGGTATCAGCAAGTCACACACGGCACTGAAAGTGCCAAAGAGGCGGGTACTGCGTACCAGTGGAGAGGAGCGTCATGGGGCTTTAGGCACCGGTGTGCCACAGGGGAGGAAGGTGGGGAGAGGAGGGAGTAGCACAGTAGGGTCAGTAACAGAGTGGCACCACTGGGGAGGGGTGGGGAGTGACACTGTGGGGTCAGTAACAGTGTGGCACCACTATGGCTTCCGTGAAGCATGCGAGTTATGTGAGGGGGTGGGGTGGGGGAGGGACAGGCAGGTGGCGCAGGCATAACCCCATCAATTTGGGCCCAACAACAACAACAGTCTCGAGGTTATGGGCACCAGCTCCATCACAAGTGGCAACAGTTCGAATCCTGTTCTCAAGATGTGCATTACATGTTCTATAAAAGTGCGCGGTCACTGCATTATATCCGTGTGTGTGTGTGTGTGTGTGTGTGTGTGTATTATCATTTTTTCCCGTCAACCCCAAGACGCGGTGCAAATCAGAGGTTCGTGGAGAACGTGGCGTCCGTCTATCATAAACATTCACCCCCACCAACGTCCTGGTCGAACCTACTGACCTCCTTAATGTTTATCACAAGGGTGACCCACGTCCCAAACCCGATTCCGCTACACACACTTCGCCTTACTTTACACCAACATTTCCAAGGGGAATAAACCCAGACTGACACACTGGAAATAGTAACGTTTCCCGAAAGTTCTGTAACCAGAGACGAGAGATGTGGGTGGGTGGGTGGGTGGTATGGCTTCCTTGATAAGGTGTGTCCGGCCACGCCAGGCACGTAAAAACACTGGCAGGGACGGTGGGGGAAGTGGCCACGAGAAACTGGTGGTGGGGGAAGTGGCCACGAGGAACTAGTAGGACGGCAGAGGAAGTGGTCTCGGTGGGACGTCAGAAGCAGCGATCTCAAGGCATGACAGGGGAAATGGCCACAAGGAACTAATGGCACGGGAGAGGAAGTGGCTACAAAGGAACTGACGAGACGTCTGGGAAGTGGTCAAAATGAACTGGTGGGACGGCGGGGGAAGTGGCCACAATGGAGTCATAACACAACGAAAGAAAATTGCAAACATCCGGAGCCAAAAGCGATTAATTCATCGCTTACAGCCGCTGTAAACACTGCCTACCTGGAGGTTACCCGGCGCAGACCACTACCCTCACGGTTCGAGCTGCTGACCGGATTTAGCAGAGTCGTCAGTCGACCAAGCTGTTGGATGTCGCAGCCCCGGGCAGGCCCCCGTAGCCTCCACAGCCAGGCTGGTCCGGTACACTTTGTAAACACTCGTCTGCCGTCTTTTAAAATTCTCTCCGCAATGCATCCAAATTGTGTTCCTGGTGACTGGAGGCAATGCCGTGAATAGTCTTGGGCCCAGCATGTTCAAGGAGCTTTCTCGTCTTTGTGCACATTCCCGCACCGTTTGGTTTGAGGGATAATATCTTAAGGTGGCTTCCACGCCTGTCGTCCTAACAAGTAATTATATCATTGTGCAGGTTGGGGATCATGCCTTCTACTGTTTACCAAGTGTAAATGATGACACCTCGCCCGTCCGAGTTAAAGAGTACAGCCTCAGTAACATGTGCCGTTCAAAGCATCGGGAAAATGCCTACGAAGTGTGCCAAACCAGCCATGATGGTGTCGTCACGTTGGCCTACGCGCCGCAGCCTCCAACAGCTTGACTAAACAGAGGAGCAACACGACTGTTTGTTTCGACATCCAACAGTCGGAGTTAACGTTAAAAACCTCCAAAACTATCGTAAGGGATACGCAAGGTAAGGTAAAGTTCCAGACTCAGCTGTGGAGGTAGAAGACCTCAGAAACCATGTTACGTAAGGTGAGGTATCGAACCGAACTGTGGGAGCCGAAGACCAGGCGAGATCGATCCCAGACTGGCATAACATCGAACTCAACTCTTTATGTTCCAGAGTTATACCGCCGTGCCTGAGGGTGCGTGTGCGTGCGTGTGTGTGTGTGTGGGGGGGAGTAGTCAATCAGACAGTCAGGAAGAGAGAGAGGGAGGGAGGGAGAGTACTTTCGAGGACGCCCGTTCGAGACGTATGCTCTTTCTCTCTCTCTCTCCATCAAGCAGGGAACCGCCCTTCATTATTCACAGGAGTAATTCCGGTGTCCCTCGAGACACCAACGACCCTCGTATCTCCTTGTTAAAGGCGTTGGGCCACCTGCTGCACCTCACACCACCACTTGACACCCCGCAGCACCACAGGTGGCGACCACCACCACCCCCACGCAAACACCCTGGCACCTACCGCAATTCAACTTTCAGTTTTGCCCCAAGGGGGTAAAATTTATCAGGAGTCGCTCCACATTCCGCCTGGGAACATACCACACGAAGACAGAACAATGCTACCCAGATACTTGATGCATCGCTCGCACCAGCAACTCACAAGGCGAGGCTCACGTCTATGCCTCAAGGTTGTACGAGACTATGCCATCCTAGCGTATACTGACCTGCCTCTGACCTGACCTTAAAGAACCAAATCACAGTCAAGCCACCATTCCAAAGAGGGTCGTACGGCCGTACTGGCGAGGTTGAGAACACGAAGCAGAAGCTGCAGGGAGACGGGTCACGTTGAGGTGACGAAGGGGGCGGGGGGCAGGGCGGGGCTCTTGACACCAGCAGCAAGTGTCGTGCCTGACACTACCACAATGACCTCACGGACACTGCTGCTTGTGTGTTTGTGTGTGTGTGTGTGTACGAGGGGTGGTGGGGGTGCATGTTCCCTCTGTGTCAATGTCTGACAAAATATATACATCCGAGACAAGAGAATGTACCATGCCAACAGATCAGTATACTATTCACCTAACTTACTCAGGAATGATACAAAAGACAACATATTTACAAATGAAAACCCCCTCGTATATAAGCAGATAAATAAATGGGTGATTCGCTCTCTCTCTCTGGCTTCAGCATTCGGGATCCAGGGAGGTGAGAGCAAAAACTAATCCCCCCCTTCACCTGACCTATCTAGCGCGACTCCAGCCTGTTGGCACCAATTAAGATAAGACTACGGCAGTAGGAATGACTCCCTCACACGCTAACCCCTGATGGACACCCCACTTTCCACTCCCCGTCCCCTCCCTCTCTCTTCTCCCAACTCCCCAACTCGTGAACTCTCACGATCGGTCCCAAAAGTCTGGCACCGCCACTGCGCGCGGTGACACGGCCCCGTGCACCCACCTGGAGTCATCACTCAAGACGTGTCGAGGGTCAACTCGAGGTGCCAGGCTCACCACAGGCCGCGGCTGGCTGGCGCGGGGATCACGATGGGTACTGCCCCGTCAGGTCTTGTTGAAGACCACACTTCAGTCTCTCCCTCAGTGACCCCCGTGATCCTTTTGCGCTACCGCTCACAGGATGAGCATTTGGCGCACAATAAATCCGCCGAGGTTACCGGCAAAAATCAAAGTGCACAAGGCCAGATATGGCTCTGTGGAAAAAAAAAAAAAAAAAAAAAATGAAGACTAGGATACGCAGCGCTGGCCATCACCCGGATGTCATCTCGCACCAGACGCAAACGCACTAAGGTAATCTACACCAACCCGACCAGCCCGAACACGAGCCAACCCAGGCCCCTGCCCCCACTCTAAACTGTAGGGTCTCAAGACATGGGTAAGGGAAATTATGGCTTCGAACCGATCCATGATGGAAAGACCCGTTGGGGGTGTTCAGCCCACAGGATAATCTTGGAAGGGCCCATAATATGAAGACCCTTCTGAAGAGGATAATTTCAACGAAGCTGTGTGCGTGCGTGTGTGTATTAACACACCCTTAGACACCCCCTCCCCACCCCTTCATCAGGGCGGGTAAGACAGCCAGGATTCTAATCTGGCCCTTGAGGGCCAACCTCAAAGGCCAGAGCCAACTAACTAAAGGGTTGGTACCCCGTCTGGCTCGAGAGGTTAACGTCCTCTGTGAGGGAACATGAAGAGGGAACTCAACTTTTACCAACGGGAATAAAAAAAATGATCCTCTCTGGTGTGAGATGATGCAAGGCTGCACAAGAGGGAGGGTGTTTTGAGGCAGAGACGCGAGACTGGCGACGGGCGAGTGTGTAGAGCCCTTGTGCTGCCCCTCGGCTGAATGCCACCCCCACCGTCATTCTTTACGGCTGGCAAACCACGCAAGAGCTACTGGAAGGTCCCACTTGCACACGAGCCTTCTCCAGTGACGTGCATCTGGGAAATATTATCATGCGAGCAACCCACTGGTACCTCAATAACCTGACCTGCACTCGGTAAAAAAAAAAAAAAAAAAAAAAAAAAAAAAAAAAAAAAAAAAAAAAAAAAAAAAATACCCCTTCTCCAGCTAAGTGGTTCGACTCCAGTATATAACTAGGAAAAGGCGCAAGCCATAGAGACAGAAAAGCCATTACCGTCACAAGGTGTATACAGAAGGGAGGTACTGGAGGAGCATCTGCCAGCGTCCGGTCCTCAGGCATCCTCGCCTCTCATGACCATACACCGATACCTTGCCATCGGGAAATCAAATTCAAGACTTTTTCCGCAACAGAAACGACACGTCATCTGGACCTGCCGATCATTACTAGTAACACTCGCATTCCTCGGTGTCCCTGAAGTCCAGAGATTCTGACACACGTCAGGAGTCTACTGCAACAGCTACTTACAACTTGCCTTGAGTCTTCCTCATCCAGTGTTCGTTCTGCTGTCACACCAGAGGGCCACAATCTCAAGGCACTATTCAGCCTATCGTATCATCCTTAAACAGTTTCTCATCACGTGTCTTATCGTGTCTTTCTGACATTACGTATATTTCTCATTCGTTTTCCTTTTTGCAACCATCTTTCATAATTTACAACTTCCTATTGTCTCTACTTTCCCCAGACGTTTATCAAAAAAGTAGCAATTTTCTACAGTAAAAAATTCTCCATCTTGTATGAATTATCATCCCGTAAGATGCGTTCAGTAGACTTAAAACGACAGTGCTAACATCAAGAGACCCAAAACTGTTCATTATTATCATTAGCAGGATGGAGGTAGGAAGGGAGAAGGCACAGCTAGAGGCGCGACAGACAGGCACTAAGAGGAAAGAAGAGGGAGGAAGATGATGGGCAAGAAGCAAGCACTAAAAGATGGATGGAGGGTCGGGGGGGGGGGGATGGGGGCAAGAGAGAGGCACTAGATGGAAGAGAGAGGAGAGGCAAGAAGCAGGCAACAGAAAGATGGAGTGTAGGAAGCACGTGGGAAGGGAGGAGCCACAACGGAGTAATCCAACCAGAACCAGCGAGGCGGAAAAAGCCAGCCCTGGCAAGGGCAGGGAGGTGGAAGCCCTCCAGGCTGGCCGCCAGGGGCACCTCTGGTGTTTGGTGGGGAGCCATGACCACGGTGGTGAGGGGTGGGGAGCCAGAACCGCTGTGGGAGAGGGACCAGAGTGAAATGGTAGGTGTGTGGCCACAAGAAGGGCGGGAGAGGAGACTGACGAGGGTGAGGTGTGTGTGGAGCCACGGGCAGCAGGGTGCGGGAGGGGGAAGGGTACAGGATCAGGTCATCAAGGCCATATATGTAGCAGGTTATCACCGACACTCAACCAGCCGTGAACTGGCCAGGTCCTGGCCCTGGCCTGGCCTGGCCAACCACGAGGCCCAGTCTGGAGGGAGGGGGGAGGGAAGGGAGTCCACGGAGTACCTTAAACGGAGCTCCCCACTATCGTCCTGACGCCACACCCACTCTACTACCCCCCATGGTCATAGTAGCCGGAGGACGGCCCGACCCGGCCCACCTGGTCCTTGTACCCGGCCAGTGATGTACCACCTGGTCCCTGTACCCAGCGAATGATACACCAACAGGTCCTTGTATCCGGCGGCTGGTGTACCCACACACTAATCCATCACACACACTTAAAATGCAGAACCAATGCCACTGTATATCTTGCGCCCGGTTCCTCTCTGCCACACGGGTGTCGCTGACGGCAAGTCCACAGCGCAAGCAGAGGCACTACACATGTTCCAAACCCACTGACACGTCCAATCGTCCCGTCTACTTCTGTACGCACTGTCATCCTATCCCCCCATCCCCAAACCTGCGTACATGAGTACTGTAGAGTCGCAACAAGCTGGTACTGTCCTCCGGCAGGTACCCTCGTCACGCACCAGGTGTCCTCGACTTTCACACACAAGTGTGGTCCACCACTTTTTACAGGCAGGTAATAATCGGTGATCGACCGCATTTGCCGCATGCGGTAATCACGCTGCACGTGTCAAAAACTCGGCCTCAGAGGATTAAAACAAAAACAGAAATGCATAATTAAACTGCACTGAACGGCAAAGAGAAATGAAGAATCGAAAAAGATAATGCGAGGGCATAACCAGGGCAACATAAACCTGTACCTTTTTTTCAGTACCAAATAACGTATGTAATAATGGCCGACAAAAAGGAGGCCGCGCTTAATCATAACACCGAATTAAGGGTCTTTAAAAATCATTCCCCTTCTCCCAAGTCTTTCCTTTTTTCGCTTATCTCTACTTCTTGTTTACCCGAAACGTAATCAACAAAATCAAGCCTGGTCACTTTTCTCGACCTCGCCGGCTGGGCCCACACACACATACTTCACATTTCGTTCTCCCGGCCGCTTAATGCACAATTCCAGCCCGCATGCGGCAGAACAAATGAAGGTTGCGGATCCGTCACAGATCATGAGAAGAGTTGTTCTGTTATCAAGTCCTCCCCCGTGTAGTGTCCTCCAGCAGGTTAACTCGTCACGAATCACGAGTCTTTGTCATCCATCCCTCACACCACGTACTTGCATGTAAGTAAGTACTTCACTCCCCTCCCCCACCTTTCTACATGCTTCACGGACCCCTTCCTGGCATGCGACGTGCTAAGCTTCATCATCTTATCTTGTAATGATCTCATCCTCACGTTGGACGACTTGTATACAATGAAGGCAAGACTCGTCTCCAGCACTCTTGCAGATCCATCACCATCCTGGTCATTACAGTCACCGGTATCTGATGGACTCAGACCCAAGATACCTTTGCCCGACACCCTATACGCCTGTACTGCTGTTCATTAGACATTTTTGGAGCCACTGAGCCAGAGAGAACCAAGGGGCACGAGAGAAAGGCACGTGGGTTTGAATGGTTTGGCCCCCATACCTGCGTCATAAGGCTCAGGTCAAAGGGCAGGTCATCATGCCCACGTGTTGTACCTTCATGCTCAAAGGCAGTGGACACGTGTGCAAACACAGCCATTTGTAGTTTCTTCCTGACGCTAACTCAAGCACGCAAGGAAGGCAGTACAGTACAAAAAAATAAACAAAATAACTGCAGTATTCAATATGGGGACGTTAACGCACAGAAAACGGTCGTACTTGAGTAAATAAACATAAGTGTGAACGCGTGGAGATAACTGCGTAGGGCAAACGTCTAGATGACCCACCCGCCCAAGCTAAGCAGCAATCCATCCACCCCAGTCACACTGTCATCCCCTAAGTCAGGCAGTCATCCACCCATCCGACGCCACGCTAAGCCGGACAGTCATCCATTCTTCCATCCGCTCATCCAAGCAGTAATCCAGGCAGCGGTCCCCCAGGCAAATCCGTGACAGGGCACGTCCCTTCATGCGCCAGAGTGCCAGTGAGCTGGACCATCGTGGGGGGAGGGGGGATGACAAATCCCCCTTCCCACACACACACACATCTCGCCTCACTCACCACACCAAAATTTAACTAAAAAAAAAAAAATTCCGTGGTGAAAAAAAAATCTCACTTTTAGGAGTAACTATGGCAAAAGACCATCTTCTGGTACGATTCATTTAAAAATGTTTCTTTCGCTTAGGCCCCTTGTGAACAATGGAACGACCCCTAAGGACGTCGGTACGACCCCCGAACATGACGGCACGACCCTTGATCACACTTGGCCATGGCGGTGCGACCCACTGAGAACGACGGTACGACCCATGGGTATGACAGTCGGGCCACCATACCCAAGGGTCGTTCCGCCTTGCTCAACTCAATAAAACAAGTGTCAATACTTTTCACTTCATCGTTAATTCAACTGCTTACTTCCAGCCTCTCAAAAACATAAACGTATACAAGGAAATGAAAACGTGGTGCCGTGCAGCCTCAACCCCTTTTCCCGGCAGCCTAATGCGCCCCCTCCGGCGGGTCCATTAACCAACAGGTCCACTCCGATCATTATCTGGTGCTCCCTGATGATCTAATTACTCGAGCAAGGCTTATTAGGCCAGCACGCCTCTCAGCTGGTGGTCCGTGAAAAACCTTATTCATATTAAACCCTCCCCTCTCAACCTTCCTCATAAATAGCAAACAAAAGTCACCACAACTTAATACAAATGAAAAAAAAAATCATCTGTCCCTCTTTTATATAATGGCTACTTTTCCACTTCCAAAACATCTTGGATTACGCAAATGCGAAAACGAATACAAATGAATTCAAGGAGCGACGGACCACCGAGTCCTAAAGAGTCTGTCTGCGACTGTGGAAGATAAGAACCAACTCACTTGACCACTGTGGTAGGAGAAGAAAGACAAAAAAATTTCAAAGAGGATTACCAGTTTATTTTTCATATAGCTGAAGGAGCGAAAATAATGTTAGTCGTGGATTTGCACTTGCCTCTGTCTTTCCAGCATAATTAGAATAAGAACATTATAAAGGTCTGATTCTACAAAGACAAAGCACTGTTGTGACGGTATGGGTGAAGGTCACGGAGGTCAGAGCTGGTGCCTTTGAGGGCATGAACGTAGTGGCTCAGGCAGGAGAGAGTGACCAGTGAACTTGAGAAACGTGGGGAATCTATTCCCACGAGAAACGTTTCTCCCGTGGTGAGGCTCTACCGTACTCTTGACGCGCAAGAGCTGGGCTCCAACACCTGCTCGATTCCCCCATCCATCTACATCATCTCCCCTCTCCCCCAGCTGGGATACACTTCCTTGGTATCTAACGCACTGGGCTCCTCCTCTCTCTCCCCACTGGTCGATAAGGTACCTGCAGTTTGTCTTTTCGCTCTTCACTCTCTTTATCCTCTCCAGTAAACACTGTCCATCATTCTATTTTAAGACGCCCTTATTTCAAACCTACTGATATATAGCACCCCTTCCCCCATTACCTTCACCCACCAATACCACCCCCTCTCCTCCACCCAGTGCCGCACCTTCCCAATTTCCTCCCCGTCACCACCCATTACATCCAATCCATAACTCTTCCGCTTGCTCCCGTCCCATTTCCCTCACCCAACCGTTAATCGCATTACTAACTTATCTCTAATACGAAAATGGGTTCCACCAGCTCCCTAATTACCTCCAGCTAAATTGCAAATTAGCGAAACGACCAAACACTTCCTACATCCACACGACCACGGACGGAATGGTGGCTCGTACTGCCATGTGTAATCCTGCTCCATACACCATCATGGCAGCCATTCTTTTTTATGTTCATATCATACTTAAATTCATGAATTATATATATATATATATATATATATATATATATATATATATATATATATATATATATATATATATAAAAGAGAAGA
>JAYMFT010169577.1:0-12259 GCA_038088735.1 Panulirus argus | reverse complement strand
CTGGAAACCCTCCCCTTCTTGTATTTCAGTTTCTAAAAGGGGAATATATATATATATATATATATATATATATATATATATATATATATATATAAGATCAATAACACAACATAGTGTCAACCGGATATTGTGAATGGTGTAGGTTTTCTGGCTCACTGAAATTTGCATTTCTCGTATTCAATCCTAATCAGCTCAGTTGTACTCGTCGACTGCACTTTGTTAATGGCGTAAGCCGGATGTGATATCGTGTGTAAATCAGTTTATGAGTCTTCTAAACCTGTCGAATAATCAGCTGTTGTTTACTAATTAGTAAACTGTTTATAGGGTCATCACCTGCACCTGGCAAGCGGACGCATGCATATTGAATATATATATATATATATATATATATATATATATATATATATATATATATATAAAGCCGGATTACAGCTTTACACGGCATATAGTTAAGTGATCCCCAGAGTGAGCCAACGGGCGTAATGTCTCGCTGAATATTGCAGTGTTAGCCCAGCGACCACTTACAGTTATGACGTTGGCGGGGAAAGATTTAGGTAATCTCCCATTACGAGGCTCGCCTCTGAGGCCTGATATGCAGGTCAGGGCGACCTACTCTTGGGTGGGGTACTGAAGCGCTCATCAATATGCATGTGTGTGTATGTAGTTACATGGCCTTACGTTACATAGGGACTTCAGAGCTGACCTGAACTCAGTTGGGTGCAAAGACGCGAACGTAGACGCCAAGGGTACTAAAATAGTTCTTTCTCTACTTCGTAGAAACGAATAAGGAATGGACACTGCGTTTGACCTACCACATATAGATGGGGATGGAGTTGGAAGTGACTTGATAGACTGAAACAACGAAGACAGATGGAACGTTGCTCCTTGCTATTTACTTGCTACTTGCCATCAAGGAACTCCTGAAGCCTTTTGTACTTCGATTGGCAAATGTGCTCAAGGAGGAGACAATTGCGGATCATGACAATTGCAGGAAGTGTACCCATCCTCTCGGAGTTTTACCACTCTGGCTACCCTGACTGAGGAAGACTTGACTTCGCGAATCAGGAGAGCCAGGGCCGTACAGAGACGAGAAGCAGAAGCGGTACCAGCAGCAGTGTATGAGCCTCGACTGCCTCATCCAGGGTGAGTGGAAGGGGAGGACTGGATGTGGAATCGTCCAAGGCAAAGTTGAAAGGAAATGAGGTGCCGAAAAAAGCGGCTTTGTCGGTAAGAAAATCGGGTATAGACTGATCAGGTCGGGAAAAAGGAGGGAAGGTTGAATTGCAGAAGTTGCTGGAGATGCTTTTGTGTTAGGAAGACAAGGATTTATTAGTAGAATAAGTCCAGTCACAGTTCTTTCCTTTTTCTTCTTATGTTCTTAACCTTTGATTCAGTTTTCTTACTTTTTTGTACATCAGAATAGGTTACGACATGAAAGTGTTAGCTGCAGTCAGTCACAATATCTTCTCATAGTTGTGTTATCCCCTTGTAGCTCATGGACAAAGACACACTCGGCTTCACAGTACGATTCTTTTACACCTCCTCGCGACGCTCTCGACCCTCGTATTATGCCCTGATAGAGGAGGACAAGGTAGAAGAATACTCGCTCTGAAAAACTGCCCGGGTCATTTAGTCCATGTGTGTAATACATCAGCGCGCGATATACTTTTTTCACAATTCCCGTTATTATGTTTGTCCTGTCCCGATATACTCCTGTTTGCATTATAATATGACGAGGGCACAAAGGGTTGAAATTAATTTGATAGCTCTTGGAGCTCACAGCCCGGCTCGAGCCAATATTTGTCCTGCTATCAAATTCATATCTGATGGAAACCTGAGTGACAAAGTGATTTATGTACGTGTTCCCTTACTGCACGTGTGTGTGCAGGTGATGACTGTCACGTAACGTAGGGAATATATTGGTACCTGATAAGCCTCGTGTCTGGTGTTGAGGTGGTTGCATGCAGAGCCTTGAAGGTAAACGTGTACGATGCATAAAACATTTAGAATATGTATGCAACACTCAAATATACTCATAAAAGCGAAAAGAAAAGCGCTCTTTCTGCCATAGAGGTCATAAATAAATGTTGACTTTACTGGGTAACCTCATCAAATGTTTCTTCAAAATTAAGTTATATTTGAAAAGGTAAGGGGCTCTGGTTTGGGTGCATTGTACATGACAGGTAGAGAGTAGATGGGAGCGAATGAGGCCATTTTTTTCGTTAGTTCCTGGCGCCACCATGCTGGCACGGAACATGGCGAACATGTATAAGAAACAATGAAAGAGGTTGTAAGTGTCGAAGACGAACTACCCTCACGATCAAAACCACGTTTGTTTATTAATCGTTCTATTATTCTCCCGTCGAATTATAAATCTTTGCAACTGTACCTACTCTTTACGCACTATTCTGTCAATACTGGGAAGTAAACTTGCCGTCACTACCCTATCTGATCCCAGGGCAGATTCCTTAATAGTTCAGCCTCACCTGTCGGTCTCTGAGGGGCACAGGAGAACCCCCAGCAGCTCACTGCGTATGGTTCTCTGTGGGGAATGGATGTCTTATTCTCCATCTCCCCAGCACAGTATCCTTCCGCCCAACATGTGTACCAGACGTCTCCTCGAACCTCACACCACTTTCCGGCGGTACCATAGACGGCAAAGTACTTTCTCAACAAGTGGATCGGCTGGAGAGGAAGCTCTGTGTGTTAGAGAACAGAGAGAAAGAGAAGAGCCAAAGGAAGGGAGCCTAAAAAGCAAAGACTTACGCCACAACCTGTCGAGATGTCGAGAGCCACGACTGAAGATTCGCCACAATTCCTGAGAGAGGAGGACCAGAGATCAGTTGCATACAAGATAAGATCAGCAGAAGACCTTGCGTTCGCGGAATCCGTACTGGTGATCAGAAAGAGGAGAATGGAATTATGAGTGTATGAGAAAGTGAGAGTTAAGGAATCAAAGACTTTGGAGATAGTAATGCTGAGAGCGATGCGGCGATAGGTAGGAGTGTTCGAACAGTCTTCTTTTTAGGGTGGGTTACAAGGCATATTTGAAAGACGAAGGGAAAGTTTGGGTCTTTAGACAGAGAAGAAACAGGCAAGCAAGGATCGGAGCTGGCTCGGAGGTTCAGTCCCTTAGAATTGGAGGAGGAGGTATGCCATTTGGGCTATAACCCGGAGCTGGGAAAGTACTCGGAACCCTGTAGGAGCAAGATAAAAGAGAGGACGTAAGGTCAGTAGGAGGAGGTAGGGAAGGAGGGTTAGACTTAGAATTATCCAAATTAGGAGAATATGGCACCGGAGAAAAAAATAGTTTTATCATTTAGAAGGTTAGCTATAGATTGATCAGGTCGGAGGAGAGGAGGTAAGGGTGAATTGCTGAAGTTTTTGAAGATACTTTTGGTTAAAGACTAGAGATAGTTATCAGTAGAAGAAGTCAAGTTAGGAGACTTTCTTCTCATGAAGATGTGCTTGCCTTTAGGAAACAAAGCTTTGCAATGATTCCGAACAAAAAGGAAATGGGATTCAGAAGTATATCACTCAAAGAACATTAATTACCCCTATGATGATAACAGTAATGACGTGACAATCTAACATTAACATTAAATGAAAGATATCAGAGATATAATAAGAAACAGCATAAGCAATTTCTGCTTCATTGTTACTCTTAATTCGAACCGCTTCATCACCGTTAATACGATGGCATCGAACCCAATAATGGTACGTTCGTAACTTAATGTTTATAATAACTCATTCACTGATGCCTGGAAGTATCGTTGTAAAGGTCATATCCACCTTAATCGGCAGGATGTTTCTATAAGCCTCTGTTGCTTTGATCTATTGACTTGAACTGACATATGATCACCTTCACCTCCCATTATAGAGTTCAGCTGTGTCAGTGAGGGAGGAAACCTGTCAGTATGTATGTACCAATATGTGTGTGGGTGTGTGTGTGTGAGAGAGAGAGAGAGAGAGCGAGAGAGAGAAGTAAAGTAGTCGTGATGTTAATAAGAAATAACAATAAGGAGACCTTTCATGAAATATTTCAAGCTGTCTTGCAGGTATTAATGACGTGTGTGAACCAAACTATGTACAGTCACGGGCAAAAAAATTCTGGCTTTCAGTTTCTGTATCATTGTTCTCGTCCCCTAACTCGGTGTCTCCCTCGCCACATTCCTCTCCTCGTTTATCCTCTAAGATCATCAAAGGCGAATCCTTTTACCTCATCTCCGTTTGGTAAAAAAAAAAAAAACATACAAGAGAATCGAACCCTCAAGCGTCCCCCTTCCCCTTACTCATCTGGTATCTGATTCATTTCAATTAGTTGAGCCCATCGATTCAAATTACATTGCTCTGAAACGAACATGACATTCGCATTTTACTCGTTATTACCATTCTCAGTTATCCAGTCTCGTGTTTATGCAGATTGCTATTAAGTATAGCCCAGTAATTATTCAGAAGTGCTTAAGTATCCAGCGAAATGAGCTCGTAGGCCGAGAATACCGTTAAAGAGACGGTAGCGAGCTAGGCTTCGTGATCCTTGAAGGCGTAAGTGCTTGAACTTCTCCTTGCTCCAAGTGGCGCGTGAGAGGCTTCACCCAATACCACCTACAGCATTTTACAGTGTCGTGTCTATAAATACAGATACGTAAGAGCCAGCCACTGGAACGACAATAAGTCGTCCCCACGTCACGCTTCTTTACATTGTGTTCTGACTTAGAGTCTGCCCGACAAAGTCTTGAGTGCTTGGCGTGAGACGCAACGTTGAATTTTAAATGTTGAAAGCCGCTTTCACAACAGGTGAGTGATGTTTACCGTTGGTGTGGTCGTGAGATGTCTGGTTTGAGTCAACCATTCCTCTGGGACCATATTCAACGAGGCAGGAAAAGTCATTTCGTTTCGCTGTGAAAACTGACAGAAGAGTTTGTGAAAGTGGTTTGACGTGGGGACCTTGGAGCAATGCAGTTGACACAGTTCAACATGTTAATTATATATATGATGAATGGATGTGTGGGATGGACAAAAACCGATCCTACATAGAGAAATCAGAGTCCAGTGACTGCGTTAACACATAGTTTTCGTTGGTCAAAAGGAAGGTCACTGAGGATGAAACTTAGTTGCATTATATCTAGTGACTGTTAATCTTGATAAGAAAAACAGTTTTCGAGTGTCATTCTTTTTTTTTTCTTACGAAAACAAAATTCACAACTCACGAACTCTAGAGCGTGCCTGTGTTCCAGGCAGAAGTTATGGTAACGGGAGAAGACATGCCCTATTGATGGCCATTTTTTATGATGGGAAAGAAATAAAGAACAAGAGGCAAATAATATGGAAGAGATTAAAAAGAACCAATTCAGATAGTCGTAGACCCGACTCTTAAAGATGGAAAGGTTTATAACAAGAGGCAAAGTCTAGAGGAGGAAGGAAATACCACAGTTTTACTGTTGAGGGGAAAATAAAAGTCATCATAACGGTTAGTCCTCGTATGGCTCGTCTCCACACAGAAACTGTGGATTTCGGAGAATCTTCGACACCTTACAATGTGTTTTCTGGTATACCTTTGTGCTTCAGAACTATCATAAATTTGAAGGTGATGGTAGATGCAAGTATCATAATTATACGACCCTCATACATCTGTGATCTGTCATACGCATAGCAACCTGATTTCGTCCTCAGTAAGAATGCGCATGAGCGAATCATTCGATTCGGCGTGTGTAAGTATCGCCTTCGTTATGCATTCAACATGTCCCGTATGTTGAATGGAGACTGTGCATACGTCGACCTTAGAGTCCGAAATGCAACAAAATGCAAACGTACCCTGAGATCATTATGAGACTACGATACCCAGATATCCGGGTGTTGACAACGTACGACACCCGAATTCTAGCGTTCTGCGACAGTAGTGCTGGCAGCTTACAACGCCTGGGTGGTGGCAATGTACGAGACTCGAGCTCTAGCAAGCTACGACACCCGAGTTCTCTCAGAATGCGACACCAGAGCGCTGGCATCTCACGACACCTGAATGTTAGTAATCTGCGACACCCGACTGCAAAGCAATCTCCGCAAACCGGAATGCTGGAAGCACCAATTATCTACGCCCTCCTTCAGCACCATAAACCATCGGCCCTTACCCACAACAGTAAATGCTAACAAACATGAAAGGGCGTGTTCCACGAAGGAAGGAGACCTTGTTTATTATGGAGAAGGCCATGGTTGGACCCATCCTGCTATTGGTTCTCATGTCCAGTGGGAGTGAGTTATGCTGACCACCTCCCCCAGACCACGACGCGCTGGCTCCTCGACTTGTGAAGGACACTCAGTGAGTGAAGACCACGCAATCATTGTTTTAATTAGAGTCTGACGAATTCCTCCTTTACAAAACCTTCATATATTTCACTTTTCCAAGATGTTCTTTTTGCTGTTCTCAGGATTAAACCCCAAGCTATTTCAGCAGCAGGGAAACCCACAACTGCATAGCAGAGCAACGTATGGCAGCTGTGAATCTAAGTAATATACTTCATGAACTATAATGGAAATATGTTTCACTTCAGGGTCATATTTTTCATACGTTTTCCGTATCTCATGGTGAATCAATCATGATTAATTGAATCGGAAATGAAAGATTGAACGAAGTGATATCCTGTGTATTCATTCTTCCTCGAGTGATTGACAGACCTAGTGTCTTTCTGATATTCCACTCTCTCTCTCTCTCTCTCTCTCTCTCTCTCTCTCTCTCTCTCTCTCTCTTATCGTTTAAGGAATCTGTGCTATATATATAATATATAACGCACTGAGTGCGGTTTCGTTGCATTTTACATGACAGCTAGAGAAATGGTTGTGAGCGAATGAAGCCTTTTCTTCGTCAGTTCTTGGTACCACCTCGCTAACGCGGGAAACGGCGAATAACTATTAAGGAAAAAAAAAAAAAGAAAGAAAGATATGACTTACTGATATACGTCTCGCGTCACAGAGAAAATCATCTGGGCTACATTTTGCACGGAAGAGTCCTCAGTGCTCGTAAGCTACAGTCTTCAATGAAAACTTGCAGAGGAGACTGATTTATTTGGTCGACCCCGATTAAATGGGTTGTGCCGTTTACCGTTGGCCCAATGTTGCTCGGGTAACTCTGATTTTTTGGTCCCATTATCCACACCAGGTCTGTTTAGAGGTGTGTGATAAGGCATTTTTACTTACAGTTTGTAAGTAATATCACGTGCATATATTGGTTCAGCCATGTTTTGGAAAATATTCAAAGTCCTTACGCAGCACATTCTCAACGGATTTTAAACTGTCCATTAACATGTTATAGGGAAAGAGGCTTCCAAACATCGATTCTCATATAATTCTCATTAAGCTTCCATTCATGCATCGCAAACTCGCCTCAAAGTCTGCAGGAAAAACGAAAATGGAAATTTCTGCAAGTTCCCTTGCGTATTGTAGCCTTAAACACACGCAGGCCACGATGACCTCACCTAATATGACCTGACCTAGAATCAACCGAACAGTGGTGAGCTTATTACAGATCCCATAACAAATATTCTACCTCGGTTACTTGAAAAGTGTCATAACTATTGTAAATAGTTCATTTGTTGTAAATCTTGAAACGTAATCCAGTTATTGTTGTTCAGCTGTTGTGAACTTCACTTACCATATAAACTGCCGAATGATTTACTGTTGCCCAGTCCATGTTAACACATTTCTTACCATGTAACCACCTTTCATGGGGCAGATACTCGTTCACGGGGCTGGACAATCGTACAGAGCAACCCACCCGTCCAGATATGTGAAGTCAGGACGCGTTAAGATGACGCCGACTGACACCCTCCCCTCCTCACCCATTTCGTTTACATTAGCTCACTAGAGCTTTCCGGACCCGCTAACCAATGCCTGACGTCTCCTTCCCTGTACTTTCACTATCTTGGTTTGCGTTTAGTGAGATCGGATGGGACAAAAACGTCTTCAATTCGCGGGGGAGTCTTCATGGCGCGAATCGTTAGAAATTTTTGTTTCGTCATGACTTCTGTCCCTGGAGCCAACACCAACGTCAGATGCCACAATATGGCTGCGAGTTCATACCTTGTCACAGAGAAGGGTTATCTTTGATATCTTTTATGTATTCTCTCATCTAGAATGATTCTGGATCTTGGACCTTTATTATGCAAATATAGCAAATAATTTCCTTTGAAGCGAGAACCTCTTTGATGAGACTGTACTCTATTTCGTGAACTGGAGATAATTTCTGTGGTTTCCTCTCACAGCTTCATGTGCCCTGGTTCAGTCCATTGACAGCACGTCGCTCTTTATTTAACACATCGCTCCAGTCTGCTCTAACCCATACACAGCTCTCGCCCTTTTATGCATTTTTAGGCTCAGATAACTCAAAGCCTCTTTCGCTCCATCCTTCCCTGGTCTTCCTGGTCCTCCTGTGGTAGGAAGTAGGTGGTAGGCAACCACGGACCAGGGAGGTTTTACTGGTACTACCCGCCTGGGTATCGGGAGGGTTAGTGACAGCTGGAGTCTGCACTTTAGTGGTCGTCACGTTTCACTCCTTTGATCCTAGGCTGCAGCTGTTTTTTTTTTCTTTTTTTTACCTTTCTGCCTCACCCACTCGTGGGCTGCTGGTAATCAGTCCACAGACATACAGTCTGTTCATCTCACACATAACAACACATGGCAACAGTTAACTCACAATATTCTTCTTTCGCAACTCTGGATTTTCCTGAAGTGAGCGATACAGTCTTGCCCGGCCATTTGGCAAAATTTCGCTTCTGGGCGCTGTATTTCTTCCACCTGTGCTTCAAGATGGTTTGTCTCTTACCTTATCAAGGAGGGGAAAAAGCCCGAATTCTCGCTTGGCATCAAGAAAATGTTGGTGCATGCGCGATTTCCAGGCGCACTAGACGCTCATAAAAGTATGATCAGGCGGCTGATTCCTGCAACACCTCATTAGTGCTTCGCCTCATCCAGATGAACACCTTATGGACCCAAATGGACAGGAACCTAGAATACTTAAGGAACCTAACTAGTTCCATGACCAAAAGTCTGGAGATGGTAATCAAGGCTAAACATCAGAGGACAAAGTACTAAAATGTAAGTGTGACATCGCATTTGAAAATGTATGGGAGGGAGGTGGACAAGTTTTTTTTTGCGGACACTGTATACATATACGTACAGTTCTGAACAAAATAATCCGTTAGAAATTTAACCAAACCACTGACTTACCAGCCCTAACCAGCGTAATCCCCTAATGCATTACCACCTACCCACTCATGCGTTGGCAAGAATTAGCTGATGTAATATCAAAACAACGGGATTATTGCGGTGCAAATCCCGTCCCCACACCTTTTTATGCAGGTATTGTACAATATTCCCAAATCTTTTACGAAATGTAAAAGCTCTTTTTTATCATTCGTTTCTGATAAACTACATATAAAGATAGATAATAGCTAAGAATATATTTCTTAGCAATCTTAACAGATCCATCTACTAGCTAGTCATTGCGAGCCTACTATATCTCCGGCTACACTCTTAGGTAGCTGCGAGTACCGCGCTCTCGTAAAACATGTGGCGTTAGATTCCCTCAGCGTGACCTTGGTGTACGAGGGAACCTGCTGCTTACAAGGGGGCCTGATCTTATCTTCCTCAGTTGCATCATACGGCCTTTGGTCCTGCATTGTTCAAGGAGGCTTGCGGTTATGCTCGCTCCCCAGTCATACGTATTAAGCAGCCTGGATCTTGTTGGATGCCGTTGGCAGATATCTCTTTTTCCACGAAGACGCTGGAATCTGGAACTGGAATCCAGTCCCGTTAAAAATCTGAGACGAACCCTTGGAAGACTTAGACACATCAGTATCCAGATCCTCACCATTTCCATCTGGCACAGATTTTTTTTTTTGGCCTATGATCCCTAATGACCACTCAGCATATTTCCTTTGTGATGATTTGTGTAATTATCAGTGCTGGACCTACTGGTCTAACACATCGTCATGATATTAATGTAATCCCTATCAGCGTTACCAACAAATAATCCTCCTCACGTCCACGAAATGAGTTACCAGCAGTGGTTCATAAATCCCCCTAGCATTATATACTCTCAGGCAACCTCACCTCGCTAGTCGAACAGCAGTTTTCAGGGAAAATCATCAGCTCATCATTTCCGGCACACCAGATGACCCGGCGGCGTAGGTGATCGCGTTCCCAAATTTCCCTAATGAACTCCGAAATTATTTCTTGGGTCATATGTGGGTCGGACAGACGCCATGGTGGGTAATATGACTCTTACGTACCCTTACTTTAGCACTAGGAGGTACGTGGCACGATATATTAATCTACAAATGTAATCACAAGAAATTTTATGTTTTGTGTTTAATATTTCTTTTTTTTCATACTTGTTCGTCGTTTCCCGGGTTAACGAGGTAGCGCCAGGAACAGTCGAAACAAGGGGCCTAATTGTCTCACATCAGCTCTAAAACCAGAACTCATCATCCTCACCCAAACCCCATAGACCATATCCGTGGGTTCATATCGCTTATGCCCTGATTCAGCCCACTGACTGCACGTCGCTCCCGTATACCACATTGTTCTAATTTGCTCTTTCCCGTGCACGCCTCGCAGCATCATGAATGTTATGGCCTCGGCAGCTCAAAGCCTTTTTCATTCCATCCTTGCATCTCGTTGTCGGTCTTTCCCTCCCTTTTGCTCCCTCAGCTTCTACCATGTAGATGTTTTTCATCTTCCTTCTTCACTCATCCTCTTCATATGTCCAAACCGTATTGGAATACCCTCGTCAGCTCTTCCAACCGTACTGAGCTTACTTCCACACTTCGCTCTTACACTGTTATTCCTTAGATGATCTTTATATACTTACTTCCTACCCCATGAGTCCCTTCTATATTTATGAGGCTTCTGCAGCGCTCAGGAAACTGGCGACGTCCGCTGGTTGAAACCACAAGTCACAAAATAGCACACATATACTGTATATAATTCAGATTTTTATGAGAATACAGGGCAGGCGCCATTTAGGAAGTCTCCTGCCCCTAGATTTCCTGAGGAAAGTATATATTTGCGGGGAGCGAGATCACGGATTCCTTTTGATACGTGAAGAGGTGTTTTTCAAGACTGTATCTCTGGTGTAAGCCAGCAAGTGTCTGAGGAGCCGAAGATGTTTAGGGGAATGTTGCCTCGCCTTAACCTGTTGCCCCGCAGCAATAGGTGGAGAGGTGTAGATAAAGATATAGATACAGATACGTGTGATAATATGTGTGATTACCATTTGTGTGATACGGAGACAGAGTTTTGCACTCGTGTTGCCCCGTCTTGTAAACTTGTATAAATGCACCACGTCTTTACACACACACACACACACACATACATACACATACACACACTCTAGCCTATGCCAAATACCCATTTTATCGACTAGCCCCTAGGGGAGGATGAACAGCTGGGTGAACTGTGGACCGGCAGCCGCGACCAGGAATCTATGCAGGTTTCATCCCAGGCGGCCCATGCATGCATGATGGTCAATAAGTCTTTGTATGTGTGTTCATGTGCGTGTGTGTGTGTGTGTGTGTGTGTGTGTGTGTTTCATTATCAATCAAAGCATTACGCTGGCAATAATGCAAAAATAAAAATTAACTAGGGAATCAACTTCGTATGATCTCGTAATGATGTCCTGTGCGATCATCAGCATCATGAAAGCTAGTTAGCACAAAATGCGTCCTCCTGAACTCGGACCAGCTGAAAATAGCTGCACAGTCAACTCACACGCCGTAATCTGGCATTAAATCCGAGGGGCATCGGCCATGGCAAACATCGGAGCCTCAGTTAATCCAGTCGGTGTAAAGTGCCTGCCTGGATGATCCTACAGTCAGACTGTCAAACACTGGGCAGTTGTAAGAGTGTTTTGTCCACTCACTCTTCCCCAGCCCTCCCGAACCCGGGTCAAGCACGAGAGCCAGGCAGCCACAGTCAGTCAGGGAGGGAGGGAGGAAGGGATTGAGGGAGATAGGGTGGGCGCCGCCCGTCCATATCGCTGGCGGAGGGTCCTCTCCCTTGATGCGTCGTGGCAGTAGCAGCAGCAGCAGCAGCTCCCTTTGTCAGACGATCTGGATGATTGTGACTTTGGGTTTGGCTTTATACTGGGACTGCTGCCTGAGAGTATTATCATTACCTCAAACACGGATGACAGAGAAATAGTTCTCTCTCTCTCTCTCTCTCTCTCTCTCTCTCTCTCTCTCTCTCTCTCTCTCTCTCACACACA
>JAYMFT010169566.1:0-12259 GCA_038088735.1 Panulirus argus | reverse complement strand
ATATATATATATATATATATATATATATATATATATATATATATATATATGAATGTCCGCGCTTAAGTGTTTGTGGTTATATGCTAAGTGTATTACAACGAATGATATTCCCAATGATTTGAGATAATCAAGTACAGGTATGTCCCTATGTGCTATTGAATATATTCACACACATGTTCATTATATCCCAGTCTTGTTCTTAAGTGAAGTAAACATGTATTGGTATATCCGTCAACTGGAAGTGGCGACCACGGCTAAGGGAATTAGTGCTCCATATCTGCAGCTATAAAATGCATTTCCTTTAAATCGTTAGGTCACAGCCTACCATAAGTACAATTCACGTCAACTTTCTGTCCACACCTGCACCATCAGTCTTACCCCAGAACTCTTATCCGCACCATTATTCTAAAGCATAAGCCATCAGTATCGCACTACACCTCTCTTTAACCATTCAGTTAAATCTGGACGCCATAGCTCACTACGGTAACGCAGAGATATAAAAGCCCCATGACCAAACTGGTTAGCCCAGTACTTTAACATAATAATATTACATGCTCTATAGCCTAGTCCCAGAGGCCTTTGCACCACAGTTCAGTACAGCTGATCAGCAAGAATACCATCTCATTAAATATCAGTCCAAAAGCAGCAGCATCAGGGTAGCACAAACGAGCATCATACATCAGGAGCGTAACTCAGGAACATCATAGTCTTGCAAAAGTAGTACCAACATATTTGCATATGGTATTTCACCATCCAGGAAATACCAGTGAAACATTTAATATGCATTCATCTAGAATATCCTCTCCCTAGTAATCATTATATGGATGATTTGCATTTCTCTCGTTTTGGCTATATCATAAAACACATTCACTCATTTATTGTTGTACGTATAATGTACACTCCCCTTACTTAAGTAAACTATGTTTGGATACTGTTGGATGTATAAATGCTTCTAAAGGCAAACGGCACTGACTCAGCTGATTCATAAAGCACAACCGACCAAAGATGTTTATCTCTAGGGCTCATCTCCTTTTTTCTC
The DNA here is from genome assembly GCA_038088735.1 of Panulirus argus. Taxonomy (NCBI): domain Eukaryota; kingdom Metazoa; phylum Arthropoda; class Malacostraca; order Decapoda; family Palinuridae; genus Panulirus; species Panulirus argus. The sequence goes on along the minus strand of JAYMFT010169566.1, from coordinate 11,220 downwards.
TTTCTTAAAAAAGCAATCATAAGATCACGAGTATATGCATGTATGAAGACATACCAAGGCATACATGGGAAAGATAGCGTACGTTTCCTATAAGCTCATTAGCACGTAACAAAGACTGTTCCCACTCCTTCATCCACCCATAAAAAGAAACCCGGTAATATTCAGTATTACGGACGCGATCTTTTCACGTAAAAGAGTTACAGCAAACTATGCATGAATATATCTGTAATCATTTGATGCAAGAAACGCCTATTAACCAACAAATCCAACCAACATCAAAAGTTGTTACATCAAGAATGAGAAAATAGCTCAGAACGTCTCTTCTGTCATATAAAAGAATCGAAGATTTGCCCTTGCTTTCTTCAGATCACCAAACCACTGCGTCACCTCTCAATACAAAACGATGTACATGCAGAGCAAAAAGATGGCTTTTTTACCTTCATCCTTCAAACCACCAAAATAAGTTTGCTGGTTTAGAAAAGTAAAAGTATCTTTGCGTGAGTAACACCCGTCCCTCCACAAATCCATGCCCGCGGTAGTTTCGTCAGTTGAATTCATTTCCGGGTCTACATAATACCATCAACAGTCAACAAAGAACTGGCGCCAACCGCTTCACAGAGGACGCTTTGAGTTATTCATCCAGGCGGCAGGGGAGGGCGCAGCAGTGGCTTGCGGTCTGTATCCTCCTGTGGCACAATTGCCAGTCACACACACACACACCCCACACGCTACCGACACCACCTCCCACAGCTGACAATCACATGTTTTGAACAGTGCGAAATGAGACAGATGAAAAGTATCAAGTCAAGTCGGCGCTGAGCACACCGTACCAACTAGGGCACTGAAGACTTACCTTGTTTATCACTGCCGTGTTGTTAACTCTGTTACACAAATAAAAACTTATAAACATAATCATGGAAGAATGGACACATCCACCGCAAATGTTCCTTTGAGTACACAAGTAAACTGGTTCATTTGAGAAATAGATTTCTCGTTGATTACTGACCTGCAGTTAAATATGCGCGACAAAATTGCAGAGATATGCAAGCGATTTTAGATTAACCTCTATAACGTTCCTTGTCATACAAACATAAGCAAACTCTCCACAGATATAGTTATGGGAGTGTGTATAATACCCATTGGGATAGTGCATGTCAATCATAAGATATAAACTAAGGAAGCAGATTGCATATGTATGATATACACTAGATACTTCTTATAATACATACGATATTGAATATGAAGTAGAAATTCCACCTTGGTGCAAAATGATACGTGAGACTAGTAATGCAAAGTAGCAACCACCTCAGCACATACGCTATAATGAATAAAACTGTGAACATCTCAGTTTCATATTCGTAAGAAAGTGATTACTTCGAACAGCACTTTGCATTTCACTATTAAACGCGGCTCAACGTCCCAAAGGACTCGAAACTAACTGCACATTATCAGAACTCGCAACAACATATAACATTTTCAGCATTCCCTTGGGGAAGAACGCGATTCGAAAACAGACACTAATAGCTACTGGCGGAACACAGTGGTATCCCTCTTATCCCCAGAGCAAGCAGGGTACAACATCTGCTTAAACTGCCTGGTATAGAATTATGTTCGTTTGTTTACCGTGACAGTTATTTTGGCGTTGACGAGGCTATCCCAGGAAATACAGTCATGGAATGCATGTTTTCATGTACCATAATCTTTCTCTCTCTCTCTCTCTCTCTCTCTAAGTATTCCTTCGGAGTTAGCGAATTAACATTACGTACCTGTTCATTTTCTCTCCTTCCCCGTTCCGCGCGTTAGCAAATACCGTCTTTGTTAAGTCTGGTGTCCCGCAGCTTTGTTGCTGTGTCATCTTTACCCCATCATCACCCGACCTCTTACTTGTTGTTATCACATCCCCTTCCACGACTTGTATCCTTCACCTCAATCGATACAATACCTTTAAGCAACTTTACGTGTCCTGCATTCTTGTTCCTGTCACACCTCTGCACTCATCGTGTTACTTATTGCTGTCACATCTCTCTGCCCGCTGCCAGTATCCACCATCCCTAGTGCCATGTCACTCTTTAGCCTCCCTTCTACCGTGTGTTCCAGTCCTGTCCCGTCTTATCTTTATCATCTCCTCAGGTCATGCCTCCCCTTTTGATTTCAAACTTGCGGACTCCACCAGCATCCTTCATCTTTGCATTTCACACCACCTGCATCCTGTGCCTATGGAACTACCATATCTCAGCCCACTAGCGATGTCCTCTAGTTATCACAAAATCTACTTCATACCTTCGTCTTGCAACCCTGTTGGCGTCACATCTCTACTCTCCACCCACTGGCCCATAGCCATATTGGCCTCAGTCTACGCGCCGCCACTCGAGTTATCCAGTCATCATCATGATGAGTCTCTCTAGTACTTTTTTCCCCGTACGACATGCGTAGTCCTTCCTTCCATTTTTCATATAAACTCCCACAAAGTAGGTGACATTTGCAAACTTTTCCAGTTATATTTGATTACCATACAATTCCCTCCTAGCCCGCGTGGGTAGGTGGCCAGGCAGTTTTACGGACGGGAGAAGGAAGTACTCGTAGTCTCGCTTCCTGATGGCTACTGTCGTTTCTACTTAGGCAGGACGTAGGCCGTCAGGGTGCTAATTCCTTTAGTTAAAAGTTATAAACTCATATCAAGACATCCTTTCGGGGGCCATGTCTCCCAAATCTTGACTTGCGCTAATTCGTTCAATCTACGCCAAGTGCTTTTTGAAATACCTTATTTTAGGTTTAACCGGCTGACATGAATATTTAACTGAAAACGTAAGATTTATGTAAAATACTCATATAAGAGAAAAAGTTTTAGAAACAGCTTTGGTTTCTAAGATGAGAACGCTTCCACTCTCCCGCGATAATTTTATCATCGAAACTGATAATCATGTACGTATAACGACAAAGGTTTTGAATGAAATTAATTTTAGTATTTTAAAAGCAAAATGTTGACATTTCATTTGATGCATCACTGCGTCCAACACTACAGCCCATCTTTAGTTTAATAAAGTCATTCTTGTCGATGATTTTCTCAGTAACAAACACAATGGAGTTTTGCATAATATATATATATATATATATATATATATATATATATATATATATATATAAGGAAAACGTTAGATAAATAAATTCTTTATGATTAGCATGAAAATACAAGGGAATACAGAGGAATGCAAACGAATTCAAACAGCAACAGATCACTGGGACCTTTTGAAGCGGTTTGTGATAGAGGAAATCAGAAACTCAGAGATTAATGTGTTGAAAGTTACAGGGTGTACAGATACTTCAAGAGTATAATCTGCAAATTGTGAGCATGAATGACTAAGGAGGCGCAAATAATGTAAGTCGAGGACTTGAGCGAAATATTTATTAATTCAAGGTATCTATGGTACTGCTTTCACCCACTCTAATTGGCAAATCTTTCCAAATGTTATCAGTTATGTTGAATAAATGATACCCCGCTTCACTGAAGGTAAAACGTTTGCCCACGAGTTTGTATCCATTACTACGAGTTAAATCAGACAGATCAAGTTTTAAGAAACTTAATGGACGAAGATTATCAAAACCCTTGTTGGCTTTGAATACTTGTATTAGATTACCTCTCAACCTTCTCTTTTCTAAGCTTATCAAATTCAAGTCATATAATCTTCTCTTGCATGATTAATCTCTCAGCCCGGAAATCATCTTGGTCGCTCGACGCTGCACTCTCTCCATTCAGTCTATGTCTTTTTTTAGGTAACATGACCAAAACTCAACACAGCATTCAAGACAGAGACGAACCAATACATTTTTAAGAGCATGGATGATTTCCCTGGACGTAAATTCAAAGGCCCTACCCATGAATCCCAGAATTTTGTTCTCACTTGTCACTGCTTCTGTGCATTGTTTACTTGATTTCAGATTACGAGAAACTACTGCACCCAAGTCTCTTTCCTCATTTACCTTTAGCAGTTCAACAGAGTTCATGGTGTAGCTTGCTCTTTTGCGGTTTTGCTACCGAAATGTAACGCTTTGCACTTTTCAGTATCAGAATTCATTTGCCGTCGATGAGCCCAGTCTATTAGATTGTCTATATCTGTTTGAAGCTGTCGACGTTCAAGTTCATTCGTAGATTTATTTCAAGAAACTCTTCCCGCCCTCCTCAAAACTAAGTCCTAGCAAATTTCACTTAGCCCTGGCGGAAAGACGTAAATCTGTCCGTACTGAAATAAACGCTTCCATTCCATTATGCTCGCGAGGGATAAGCTAAATTGTGGCCATCTCGAAATGAGCCCGGAACATGGCCACCATTAGCGCACGCAGCATTATCTGGGAGTGTCTTATGGCCCTGAAGTTCGTTCATCAGACGAAGAAGAAGTTGCCCCTGCGCGTGGTGTACGAGCGAGCATGACCGCCGGCAGCGAGAAAGGCTCCTCCCTGGTAATGTTATACGAAGATGACCCCCGGCAGTAGAAGTGGTCTCTCCCTGAGAATTACTTGAGACCTTTATATAACCACGAGCACTAGCAAGAATACGAGAGAGCGAGATTTGTGACCACGACCACCAGTATCACAAGTAGCTTATTCTGGTAGTGATCTGTAACCGTAACAGTCCCTTCATCAGCCTAGACACAATAGCCTGACAATAATCTATGACCGTGACCACAGGCAGCGCAGGAAACTTGCCTGAGATTGATCTGAGATCACGATCGAGGAGAATATGTGTAGCTCCACATGGAGAGTGGTCTACGACCACGACCATCATCGACACAGGCCACACTACTGCATCTCCCATTCGCCTCATTGCTTGCTGACAGAAGGTTGCGTCAGCTTCCTGAACGATAGAACCTTCCAAAGAGGTTAGATAAGGAGCTGCTTCGACTGCCCGGGCCACATCCCGCATGTTCAGGCTTTGAACCTCAGGCTCCTGGCGTGGCGCTCTGCCGAAGGCAGTTCGTTACCTTAGCCAGAGGTTGTGACTGTAATACTGTCGGGGGTTTAAGGTCGATGTTATTATCTTTAATTTCAAATTTTTTTTTGCTTGTTTGTAATTTTCCTGATGTCTTTTGGATTAAGAGTTTACGTTATTAACTTTTAGATTATAAAAGATATCTTAGCGTAACATTTATATATATATTTTCACGTTTCACCTCTTTTATGATCTTTTTCTGCTCTTTACTAAACCTAGGTTTCCTTTTAAGCATTAGTTTTCTCAAAGCGTACAAATTTGTTAACAGACTAAGCTACTGGCTTAACTTATTTCTCTCCAGCGTAGACTTCTTGTATTTTTGTGGTCTTTTCATTTCTTCACGCTTCACATCCCTATTCTTCTGCTTATTTTCATTCCTCGTTCCTCTCTCCTCATTCACCTTCCCTCATTCTCCTCGCCAACTACTTGCGTTCCTCAGTTTACTTAGTCCCTCGCTAACTTTCTGTCCACTCACCTTCATTACTCTGCTACATTACCACTCACTTCTTTTCTCCCCGCCAACTCCTTACTCACGTCTTCCTCTTCAACATTCTCTTACTCATCTTCTCTTCACCATCTCACTAGACCCCACAAACTTCCTCCTACCTTTACTTCACCATCTCCTTGATAACCCTGTTTCCCCTCCTCCTCTTCCTCCCATCCTTCTTCCTCTTCCTCCTCACCGTCTCCGGCAGCAGCTTCCCATCCTCTGCATCTTCCCACGATCGCAGCATCTCCTTTCCTCACGCACTTCACCAACCTACTCCATCCGCCTCTTTTGCTTTTGCTCTCTTTCTCTCTCTTCTTTTTGACTTTTCCTTTAATTTTGCCTCCGCTTTTGGTGTTAACCTTTTCTATTTGCCTACTTTATTTCTGTGTACGTATACCTACATCGACGCTCTATCTTCGTGTTCTTCTTTTCTTATTATGTTCTTCGCTTTTCTTTAGTTATCGGTTACCTTTTTCCTTCATCTACCCCTACCATTATTTCCCCGTATGCTAACTTTCCTTACATTCTTTTATATTTATTGCTTAGCCTTATGATTCTAGCGGGATACCGGTCCAGTGCCCAGTTTGTAAATATTGTTCCTTTAATATTATTCAAATGTATTCCTTCAGCTCTTCTCCATAATCATATTTTCCGAAATTCTCTGCCATTTACTCCTTACCCTGCGCTGGACTGGGAATGTAGAAAATGGTATTACATTTTGGAGAGAAAGCAAGAATGTTGGGAAAGCAGCAAGAGGAGAAGATTGCTTTGGTAGATGATGATATCATTGCTATGGACGGAAGCATAAGAGCCGCACTAGCAGTGCAATCCACGCGAGGTAACATAGCGGAGTAAACTGTCTCCTTTATCAGTTGTTAACTCCACTGAGTATCCCCAGGCGCGCTGGACAAAACCGTCATGACATCAGATTCAGTATCAGATAACTTGCTAAGTCTATTCATCTTCAGGTTTTTGTCGACAATAACTTACACTCAGCTAGTTCTAGTGTCCCACGCAGCAGATCATCATCGCATGAAATGAGTGACCGTACGATCAGGTGTCAATATAGTGGCCTTGGCTGATACGTGAAACACCATTGTTATTCCTACATCTTCCACAGACCACGAGGCTAACTCTCTGGGATCACCCGTTCCTCATAAGCTCTTGTGTACCACGCAAATAAGATTCTGCATTCTTCTCTGTTTCACCTCCGTTGCTACACCCTCCTTTACCTCCTCAAGGCACAGTCTGATATCCCCTGTTTCACTTCGTCAGCCCCTTCTACCGGCCACAGGCATGGCATGAAACCTACATTCTACCTTAAACTCTCCCGTTAACACTCTTTCTACCCCTCACAGCGCCTGGGTGTGTATACCAACGCTTATGAAGAGAGTCGCGAGTCACTTTGTCCACAAAATAATGTTTGGTGACGGCAATGTTGTTAATGGTGGCTCGATATCTGCACACACACACACACACACACACACACACACGACTCTCCTTCCTCTATTTCTGACAGCGCCAGTTGTTAAGACGTATCTTTTCCTTTCCTTTTAAGGACTCGATCAGTATCTTGCCTTCTGAAAGTAAGGTTGTTCCTCAATAATAGAGGACCATGACAATTTCCTTTTTCTTGTCTCGCATGATCAGTTCACTCAGCACAGAGTCAAGACATCAGATTATATTTCATCATGCGTCATCTTCAAGGCCCAGGCTCACAGCCACATACAGCCGGGCGACTCGGTGCATTAGCCACTTATTCGAGCAGTGTGGGCGGCACTATGAAGACGTTCCTTATACACTCAGCAGATTCTACAAATCACATTGCATGGTTGATATTCTACAAGGTGTTTTGATACGTATTTGTCGATTTCACATTGGGGCTGAATGACTGCACTCATTAGACATTCTGTCAGTTCTCTTTCCTTGTTTGGAAATATCTTTTGCATCATAAATGTAATACGAAGAAACTACCAGACACTTTTGGTGTATGTTGCCGGACATTACGTCACTAATAAGCTGCTGTATGATACGAAAAGCTTCACATTTTCTTTCCAAGTAGATGATCACTCTTTTTCAGTAATGATGATAATGATGATAATGATAGCAATAAAGATGATACTAATACTAATGATAATGATTTTAAGATTAAGAATAAGAAGATTGATAATCATAAGAAGAAAAATAAGAAAAGTGATAAGAAGTGTAATAATGATAATGATAATAATGATAATGATAATAACAGTAATAATAATAACAGTAATAATAATAATAATAATAATAATAATAATAATAATAGCAATAATGATAATGATGATAATAGTGACAACAACAAAAATGATAATGACAATTATAATAATGATGATGATGATAATGATAATGATAATAATAATAATAGAAACAATAACATTGATAATAATAACAATAATAATGATAATAATAATAAGATAATAATAATAATAATAATAATAATAGTAATACTGCTACTACTAATAATAATAATGATAATAATATTGAAGATAATGATAATAACAATAGTAATATTAATATCTGCAATAATAATAAAGATAATAGAAATAATGATAACAATGATAATAATAAAAGTAATGATAATAATAATGATAATAATAATAATAATGATAATAATAACAGTAATAACAATAATAATAGTAATAATAATAATAATAATAATAATAATAATAACGATATTAATGATAATAATGAAAATATTGCTTTTATATATGGTTGTTATACGTTTGGAAAGCGAACAACGGCCCGGTTTGTACGAACCCCTTCTGTAACGGTAATGTAACGTACACAAATCACAGCCAAACCCTAAAGACTTTTCCATGGTTTACCTTGACCACTTCATATGACTTGGATCAACTCCTCGAGCATTTCCAGTCCAACACATTCATCCTCTTCTTTTTATTGGCTTTCAAGTCTTAACGCTCATATCCATTCAAGAATGGCGGGACAACAGAACCTACGGAGGCACCCACATTTGCCCTATAACTACTACTATTAAAAATGATTATTATAATGATAATGATAATGAGTATGATAATGATAATAATAATGATAATGATAATGATACTTATAGTAATAATGATAACAGTAACAATAATGATAATAATAATAATAATAATAATAATAATAATAATAATAATAATGATAATAATAATGATGATTATAATAATAATGATAATAATAATAATCCTGGTAATAATGATAATATGACAATACAAACGACAATGAATATCTATTCCTAAGAATCTTTTCAAGAAAACCATGCGATTGATTACAGTAAATAAGCGAAAAAATCTAAATAGAATTTTTTGCATCTTTTGTAGTCACTGTAATGTAAGACCTTGTAGCTTTCATGTACCAGGTTTGCACCGATATTTATCATCCTCAATAGCCTCGGTGAAGACCACTTTCCGGACACAAGCCCATGAGAAAAGATTTGAGAATACAACTGACGTATCCTGATAGTGACCTTGTATACATAGATAGCCATGCGAGAAGTGACGAAATCTGATAATATGACATGTCACTGAAAACGCCATCTGTGGTTAACGAATGATTTATACGTAACGACCAAACAACTAACCATGAGGATTCCCGAACTGACATCCATTATAAGAAAGTAGACCATGAGACCTGGCACCTTTTCTATGTTGTTAGGATTATTTTCTTTGTATGGATGTTGTATGGTGGATGAATACAGGAGAGAAGGTAAACAAATGCGCATTTCGACTGATGCCAGAGTCTTCTATAAGCATATCTTTTTTTGCCACCTGTTGAGTGAACCTTGAACTAAGGATCTCGGTCTCGTAGGGACTCTTATAGAGATAGTCAATTATTTTTGGTTTATTGTCCGTGAATAGTTGGTGGCGCTTGTGTGATGTATTATTCGATATTTATGGTATTTTGTAGAATAGGAACAAAATGCCATTCGTCTACATAGGTGAAAATTAGGGTACAAGCAATCTTTTTCTATCTATAAACCTAACTAGACACACACACACACACATGCATTGCATGGATGTGAAATAAAGATATGAAAAACTAGGCAAAAGTCTTATTCGTAAGGTTACATTTTTCCATTTACAAATAAAGAAAATCAATATTTTTCGAAGCATATGTGTGATTGACAGTCTGTTCAGTTGCAATGCTAGATAGCTGCAAAAACTGGTTGCCTGGTTACCATCGATGGTTCAAGAACCAGGGAACCAGGGTGTGGTTAGGGCTTACCACACGCGCTTAGTTGAGCCTCAGCTGGATATGCGCATAATATCAACGGCGTATTTTGAACACTCACATTCAACTGAAGATTCTCATACCATGACAACGGCGAAATTAACTGACTTCTTACTGTAATTCTATTTCTCCGAGAAGCAGAGTTATTACTCTTAAGTAATCATATAATCTCATAATCGATGTCTGCGATGATGTCCAGCGAACCGTAGTTTCCAATGGCTTACCTTTTCGCTCGAAGGCGACTTCGTTTCATCCTTAAAACTGAAAGTTTCATGAAGAAACACTAAGAAGGTTTCTATACATTGTTTCAACGTGGGGAAAACCAGATATGCTTAACAATGCACGTCGTAATAAAGGACAATATCAAGTCACATGCCGTTAGCATCGCCACTGAAAAACCAAATTTCATAAATCTCGACCCTCGCTGTTTGGACGGCACGAGTCCATCTGCTAAATTCCGTCCTCATTGGGTCCACAGCCAGTCATTCCCTTGGCGGCCTCTGCATGGTTCATCAGGTTTGCTCGGGTGCGGATGACTGGGTTATCCAGGACGGACCCACCTCTCCTCCCACGACTCCCCTTCCCCAGCCTTTAAAAAGGAATGTCAGTGGGACTGAGTTTCGGCGATCTTGGAGGACGTGGCAGCCACTGTTATTCTTAGATGTCCTGGGAGCCGGTCTTGCACCGTCTTATGTATCTGGATAGATCTAGCGGGCTGACTGAGTTAGGCTGGAAAATGCCTTCCGTGTAGTGATGACTTTGAGGTAAGGGGCAATGGGACGAAGGTTTGTGGGTGGCACTGCAGGATATTCAGGCGGTGTCGGTCGTAAAAATGAGAAAAAGAAAAAAGAATTGGAAAAAGATTTAAAAAAAAATCCCATTGCTCAATGGCGATACTCATCGTAAATATAAGTCCTTCTTCCTCTGTGTGCTTCGTATTGTTAGTCGTCAAACTCTTTGCTATATGACACTTGCTTGTGTTCTTTGCTCGCTGTTGCGTCGTGTTTGTGGAGGGACTTGAAAGGTTCTTGTATGTTATCTTCATCTTCATTATTAACTGATGGACAGGGTTGTCTTGAACGAGGTAAAAAGGAAGAGTTCAGGTCACCGTATAGATCACACTAAGGAAAAGTTTCATCCTCAAAATACAGGATACTGTTAGTAGAGAGGCCCTTCTCTGACCTCTGGACCCACCCGCGTGGAAACGCCTAAACACTGACTGCCACTTCTTCGAGTGACCACCACATGTTTCTCCCTTATGTTAAGAAAATGCAAATATCAATCTGTCATTGATGCAGTCCCCAGGAGTATCAAGTACACATTTTGTGTCCCTAAAACATTTGGTTTACAAATAGCTCTTAATCTATGAGCATTCTTAAACTAGTTTAGTGATACCAATTGTATGCAATGCACACACACACACACACACACACACACACACACACACATATATATATATATATATATATATATATATATATAT
>JAYMFT010169555.1:0-12259 GCA_038088735.1 Panulirus argus | reverse complement strand
AAAAAAAAAAAAAATATATATATATATATATATATATATATGTGTGTGTGTGTGTGTGTGTGTGTGTGTGTGTGTGCGTGCCTTACCTTTCCATACTGCCTTAGTTGTCCTTTCTATCCTTTTGAGGCACCTACAGCAATCAGGAAGCTGACCACATCCACTGGTTAGGACCATCAGCCATAAAGTGCTGTGATGTTGTATGCAGAAAGTGCAGGGCAATTAAATAGAAGGTGTTTTCTTTATGGCAGTTGCATTGTGGGCGTGAAGGGTCTTGGGATACTTTGAAACAGTGTTTGTAGTGGTGAGTGATGTCACTCATGTCATACCAAATCGTTTAGTGGAAAGAAAAGAGGTGGTGAAAGTGTTGCATAAAATCTTCAAAGTGTGGCAAAGCAGCTAGAGGAGATGGAATTTCGGTTGAATTTCTCAGAAAGAGAGTGACGTTGTTGATTGGTTAGTTAAGACCTCCACTGTATGTATGGTTCAAGATGAAGTGCCAGAGGACTGATGAAGGGCATCTATGGTGCTTTTGCTTAAAGAGAGGGGGAACAAAAGGTAGGTGGTTGTTGGTAGGCATCCAATGACCAGGGAGGTATATTACCATTACTACCTGCCTGGTTATTGGGAGGATTAATGATGCATGTGTAGTGAGCCAGCAGTTAAGTGATGATTGTCATGTTGCACTCCTCTGACTCGGGTAGCTGTTTTTATTTCTGCCTCGTGCACATGTGGACTACTGGCATTCTGATCACAAATATATAATCTCTCCTTGACAGCACTAAACACACATACAGCTCATTCTTCATAATTCAAGATTTTCCTGCGGTGAGCACTATGCGCTAGTCCTGCCTTTTGGCAAAATGTTGGGAGCAAAAGACAGAAGTAGTAGTTAGGAACATTTAGGCAGAAGCATTAAGTAGAAGCAGTAGGTAGGAACATTAGGCAGGAGCCTTAGGTAGAAGTAGTCAATAGGAACATTAGGTAGAAGCCTCTGCAAACACTGCAAAAGAGTTGCCCTCTTCCAGTAGCCTATTAATTGGACTCACTAAAGGCTAACAAGCTGCATTGAAGTTTACCAGTCATGGAGACTTTTTTTGCTGTGGCCACCACCTTGAGGGAGTTCCTGTTAGGAACAAGCTTCAGAGATCGATAGATAGTAGATTGTTGACAACAGTTGCTCAGGGTGGTACTACCGTTCTGACTGAGGAGTGTTAAAGTGGTGCCTGGAATCATGTTACACTCTCCATGTCAGGATTGCTGATCTTACTTTCTGTGTTATCAGAACGGGACTACCGGGCTAGTCCTACCATCTTCTTCCTACAAGCACCATACACTTACTCAAACTTTGCTTATTATTATTACTTTTTTCACATAAGTACTTCTGCCAATTCCTGTCCACTCAAACACCATGACAGAGTCAGTCCAATCTATGGCCCCTAGTCCCTGATATCATGAGGTGCTAAGAATCTCTGGGTTTCAGCCTGACTCTTCTGCCAGTGAGAGGGAGGGCTCTGGCAGTAGTAGTACTGGCTCCTACCATGACCTTTCCCTCTCTGTTAAACCTTCTTCTTTTTCTATTCACTTTACCAACATTCGTGGTCACTTTAGTAATCTCTCCTCAGTTGAACACCATCTGTCTAGTACCTCTCCTAATATCTTACTTCTGTCGAAGACCCAGTTGTCTGATGATGTTCTCTTTAGTCCCTTTTTGATATCTAACTATAACCTCCACTCACGATTCTGGTTCAAAGGTGTCTGTGTTCATTCCAACATCAACACACTTATTGCATGCCTCAAGGACCATAAGTCCCCAAACCTTGGTGTTATATGGCTCAAGGTCTGTCTCTTTACTTCCACACTTTTCCTCTGTTTTGCCTATTATTCTCCTAATTCTAAGAATTTTATATCCTTCTTCGACTATCTAAACTCCTGCCATGAGACTGTGACGTCCTCTCACCCGCATGGCAAGATCCTCTACCTCTGGGACTAGGAAATGGTTGAATTCTTCTCATACAGATGGTGGAGGGATTGAAGCCCTCACATTCTCCATTCTCAATGATTTAGAGCAAATTCTCTCCCACCCTACCACATTCCTGACCACTGTGATCACTCTCCTAATATTCTGGATTTGTATTTCACCTCTAGTCCATCCCGCTGTAAGTACACAATCTCATCCCCAATTGGTTCATCTGATCACACTCTCATAAATGTATTTATTCTAATGGCACCTCCCCCTCCAGCAGCCCCTTGTAAGTGTAATTACTGGTACTTGATCAAAGCAGACTGGAATAACTTTCGTAACTTCTTTTCTGACTTTACCTGGGTAAATTACTGTCTCGTATGTGGTGATGCTTCTATCTCCGCCAAACGTATAGCAGAATTTATTCTTGCAGGAATGGAAGCATTTATCCCCTCTTCCTCTAAGATGACCTTTTCATCCAGTCCATGGTTCAACCGTTCCTGTTCTGAGGCCATTCAGGCAAGGGATCAGGCATATTGGGCTTGGAAAAACTCTCCTTCCACTGGCTCCCATTCAACTTTTAATAGTGCCCGTAATCACCACAAGCATGTTAATCATGTGGCAAAGCGTTCCTTTATTCAAAGGAAGTGCAATACCCCCTCCTCATCATCCACTGATAGGTCTTTCTGATCTTTAGCTAAGGGCATCTCTAACAACTTCTGTCACTCAAACTTTCCTTCACTTTTCTGTTCTGACAGTACCATAGCTGTCTCTACTGTAGACAAAGCAACTCTCTTTGGTTACCGTTTCTCCTCTAACTCCACCTTGGATGACTGTAACATTCCTTCACTCCCTGATACTCCTCTTAATAATCCTATGCCCCTCCCCGTAATCTCTTTTTGGACTGTCTGAAAAGTGCTTCTCTCTCTGGACACAAGCAAGGCTTATGGTCCTGATGGTATTCATCCTGTGTACTGAAAGAGTGTCCCTCTGAACTTACACCTGTGCTTGCTCGTCTGTTCTGTTTATTTAAAAACCAAAACTTTTCCTTCTCCTTGGAAGCATGCATTGATACACCCAATCCCAAAGAAGAGTGACCATTCTGACCCCTATAACTACTGTCATACTGCTTTGACATCTATAATTTCCAAAATCTTTGAATCCCTCCTCACCTCCCACATCCTTCGACAACTTGAAAATCACATTCTTATCTCAGATCACTAGTATGGCTTGCGTAAGGTGAGATCCACTGGTGATATCGTTTCCCATCTTACTAATGTCTGGCCATCATCCCTGAAAGATGTGTAGCAGCCCTTGACATATCCAAAGCTTTAGACATGGTGTGGCATCGGGGTCTCATTTCTAAGCTCCCCTCTTTTGGCTTCCTTCCCTCACTTTGCTCCTTCATACCTGGCTTAACCTTTGGCCGATCTATCTCTGTGGTTGTTGATGGATCAGCCTCCCCGCTTTTCTCCATCAACAGCAGTGTCCCTCAAGGGTCTGTCCTGTCTCCTACTCTTTTTCTTCTTTTTTCAATGAGTTCCTCTCCTCCACAAATAATCAAATGCACACACACGTTAACGACTCAACACTGCATTCATCCACATCCTTCAATTCTGCTCCTTTTTCTCTCACTTGATCTGCATTTTGTCTTGACACAGCTTCCTCAAAAAACTCAGACTTGGACAGGATATCTCGGTAGGGTACACAAAATCTCGTAAAGTTTAATGCCTCGCAAACCCAGTTTCTACCCATCTCTCCATTGAAAACTCCTTACAACTTGTCTCTCCTCTGACGGTTCTGTAATTCCATCTCTTGACTCAATGAACATACCTGGTATTACTTAAACATCCACTCTTTCTTGGAAACCCCACATTACAGGAATAGCTAAGTCTGACTCTAAAAAACTGGGTGTCCTGTTTAGATGTCGAAACTGCTTTTCTTCTGAACATGTGCTCCGTTTATAAAAAGGACTGATTCGTCCTTCAATGCAGTGCTGGTCTCACACCGGGGTGGTTCTAGCTCTGCATCCTTACTCGAAAGAGTTGAGTTGAAAGCGGTCTGACTTACAAACTGTCCCAGGCTAACTACCAAATTTGACCCTCTTGCCCTGCACCACAATGTTGGTTCACATTCCCTCTTCTATAGGTATTACTTTGGTTTTTGCTCCTAAGAAGTGGCTGCTTGTGAGTCCCCACCACTAGGTAGAGCATGCAAAACTTAGCAAGCTCTATGTCGAAAGATTACTAAGTGGCCATCGGCAACTCAAGGGTGGGCCGTTTTGATAACTGCTTCTTTCCCTTCACGTTAAAGTTCTGGAACTCACTACTTTTTCATGTCTTTAACAATAACTATGACCTGGCACATTTCAAAAGACAAGTTTTTCACTTCCTCCAAAATTTGTAAATATTTCAATTAAGGACTGGTCTTCATTTGGACTTTTGTCAGAGAGAGAGAGAGAGAGAGAGAGAGAGAAAGGGGGGGGGATGGAGGGAGAGGGAGGAAGAGAGAGAGAGAATGATTGTGCTCTTAAGGAGAAGTTTTCTGATTTTGATACCAGAACAATTCAAAAAGTATTTAGAACCATGTTACCCCATTCTAAAGTACACTGCCTCAAAAATTTTGTCCTTTTTTGGTACTACTTATGTGTGGACTTCACTGAAAATGTATTGACACACAAGTGAACTCAGTGTTTAAGGCTGTTACAGCCCATTCATTGGCTCCAAACTCTGATACACTGGTCCAAACTAAGAGACGTCTGGTGTCTAAAAGCATCAGGACCAGCCAATAAAGTGAGCACAACATTTGCAGACTTCTTAGTCAGTTTATGAGGTTTTTTCACAGCAAACTGGTAATTGTAGACTTGACACTTCTGTTATTCTTATATAGTACTTAAAATGTTCTAGGCTAAATATAATATAATGAAATGATATTGTTTTTTCTTGTATCTCAATAAATTTTAATACTTTAAGCCAGCATGAAGTCCTTCTACAATGAATATGGCTGCCTTGCCACAGCAAATGAGTTTTACTTCCCTGACCTAAAGTCTGCTGTTGAAACCTACCATTTTTTTACTCTTGCAAAATTTCTTTGTTTTCTATCTATTTCTTTCCATTATTTCTCCATACTTGGAGGGTTAATGTAAATATCTAAGCTTTTACAAGGCTGGAGTACAAAGTGATCTTTCACTGTCAGAATGAAAAAAGTTGCTTTGTTAAATGCTCATAATATTTGCCCATGTACTTCACAAAAACATCAACATGTTTAATATGTCTGTGAAGTATATTATAAAAATGACCTATATTACTTCACCCAAGAAACAAAGCCTTCACTTTAAGAAATTTCTACACCTATTCCATGCAAAAGAAAAAATTCAGACAGCTGTGCTTAATAAGAAAGAATCCAACAAACACCTAAATAAGTTCATGATACCTGCACTTCATTAACAGAAAGACCATATGCTCAGTAATGCTACCTTAGAGAACACTAAGAAAATTTTTAACAATGATCATACCTATTCATATAGCACTCTCACTCTGGAATGAGAATTCATTCTCAATGAGCACTTTTTTACACAGAGAAACAATCTCTACAGCTGATATACTACTCTCACCTTTAGAGTGCCTCCAGTATCAGGTCCACCATCTTTACTTCGGAATTGTTGTAGCTTTTTCTCTAATTTCTGAGCTCGTCTTCGTCTCATCACTGCTTCAGGGTTACTGATACTGCGTGTGAAACTTGTTTCAGGTAATTCTGCAAAAAAAAAATTCCACAGTGAATTCTTTTCATGAAAACCAGATGGTCTACTTTTCCACAAGGCAGATAATCAACTTCTCTGAAAAGTAAATCACTTTTACACAGCACTATCCTCACTTTTCCTTATTCACCTCACACTGACTTTGGAGGCTTCTACATTCAAACTTTGATCTAGATCCAAGTTATGGTATTGCTCCCCTGATTAGTCAGTCTGTTGGAGGCCATAGCCTAACGACCTACATACTCTCTGAGCATTTACAGTATTTTCTCTAAGTGTATTTGCGCCACCTCTTGATTTTAGTAGTGTCATTTTATAGTTTTATATGACTGTAATGCCAACTGGGAATTAATTCTTAATACAGGTTAAGACTGCCTTCCAGTAATTTCCATGTTAAAATCTTGATAAACGTCTCCGGTCTGACAAGGAAATAGAGTTTGAATGATATGTCATTCCTTGTGGTTTTGATGTTAGACAGATAATACAAAAATGAATGACCTCACATTTTCTAGCTCAGCAATTTCACTCACCTTGAAAACTTATGTTAATAGATAACAGTACTCCAGTTTGGAAAGAGTAAGTTTCTTTGCATAGGACATCATTGGTTTTGCCTTTCTCACCTTGAACATTCACAAAATCTATCCAACATTCACCGCTGAAGAGGAAAAGTAGCTTTGCTGTATTAGCTGGAGGTAAGTTCCTCTGATATAATTACTCTAAGAGCTTCTAACTTACTCTTTCATGACTTATACTACAGTACTGAATGTGGTTGCTCTAAACTGGAAGTGTACCCCGAATGTGGCACTTATCAGTTAATAAAAAACTATTGATTGCCTTATGCCATAATATACATATACATTTTGCTATGCATTTATGATATCTCAGTTTTCAATTATACATATACCCTTATTTATATACATTTATGTCATCTAAATATATCTTTATACATAATCCATATACATTCTCCTCTACTGCCCTGGTAGTGTGCACTTGATGTACTATCCTCCTCACCATTTTGAAAGGTTACAAATACTGACCAAGCAAATTACAAAAAATATATGGTTAAAGGCAATAGAAGCATTGTCTTCAATGCCAGGAAAGCAGTGGAAAATAAACATAAATAATGTATGTAAATGTATAAAAATAATTTACACAAATGAACATGCAATTGTTGTCTGACTCTATTCCCATACTATGGCATGCTCACAGTTGACTGCCAGAAGTATATCATACGATATATGGCACAACAGCTCTTAACAGATTCATACTGTATGCTTACTTTCAATTTTCTGTTCACTTTTGTTCCTTCATCTCACCCATAATGACAGCGTTCTAACTTATCTCCATCAAAGAGCATAATAATTTCAACAGCCCACAGGAAGTCTCGACTGATATCCATCTGCAGTGTCTTAGTGCATTCTACAAATATGGTTTTAATACTTATTCTGGTGTCAGTTATGAGAATGAGATTCAACAGCAGATGTTCAGTTGCCTTGGTAATAGAGCTTTTTATATTTGGAGGCTCCAGCTATCATCCGATTTACAATACAGAGTTGTAATCCATCTGTCACGAATCTGTAGATCTATCTTCCCACTTTACCAGCTATTCCCAATGTATGCACAAAATATGTGATGACAATACGATTACTTTAGCCAAAAACTCTGGCATAATACATGAATATCACATCATCATTTTGTTTTTAGTTGTACATATCTCATTATTGTTTCATCTTTTCTCAGGATCCTCAACAATCTTACCACAGAAATCTAACAGCTGAGAAGAATTTCTTCCCAACCTGATGCAATGTTGCCAGGTATTGGGGAAATTCTTTACAGGTATGAAATCAGTCAACATAAATCTTTGGACTCTCAAAAATTTTGATGATATAGCATGTCAATACTACCAATCCGATGGTTATAGGGTCTACATCAGATGAATCTCATGACCTCTTTTGATTCTTCTCCATCGGTTAATGTTATTCCTGACATTTATATTCACTGCAGATTCAATGTCTTGTATTATGTCATACAAAATCACACAGGTACTATTCAGTTTCCAGGTCCACTGTCTTAACAAAGCTGGAGGAGGAGCAACACTAGAGTTACTGACCGTTGCACTGGTGTAAAGCTTGAGTAGGGTAGACCGTAAGCGAGGCACAGCTTCCATTAGTCTCACTAGATTATTGTAAGTGTAGGGTAGATCTTCCAGGCCCAACTTAATCGAGACTGTGTCCCTCACGAGACGGACCTCGCGGTGTTCAGTGAGAAGGACTCCTGGCACTGCCTTGGCATCATTACTTCGTATACACCATAAAGACATGAGAAGGAAGAACCCGAAAAATGACAAAACTAAGCAACTTCTTAGGGACGAGGCCTTAATGAACACTGATGTATTTTTGGTGGTGACGTGAGGGTTTAGGGACAGACTGAATGGTGTTCGAAGGTTAACGGGTAACACTGTTTGATGTCGAGGGTTGAGGAGTGTCGTCTTGTCAAGGATCGGGATTGTGTTCAGAATATTGAAAAACTTTCAAGTGATCCTCATGTTCCTAACGAATGTCTCCTTTATTAAGATGTCGAACTCTAAACTGATGTCTCTTTAGATGAGCTAAAACCCTATAAGGACCAGAAAATTTTGGGTCCAGCTTAGGAACCTCACCTTTGGAGTTAAAGTTTTGCACTATTACCAAGAGACCGGGAGTTACCTTTTCTGGTTTGACGCACTTATTAGCCTGATCTGTGAAAGATGCAGTGGCTTCGTCTAGACTTTCTTTGATCCGTTGATGAATTAGTTGAGTCGTGCGGTACTTTTCTGCAACAAATGATTTGTGAACCACTGGCCGTGAAGGAGGGGACACTAATATGTACATCATAAAGCAACACCTTATCAAACCCGTGCAAGGCGTGGAAGAGTGTGTCTCCAATTGACTTATGATACGCTGGGTTTAATGAACATTGGACATCAGATAGGTATTCATCCCATTCATCATGATCAAAATTAATGTTAGTGAGAAGAGACTGAAGGATTTTACGGTTTAACCTCTCTGCAAGTCCATTCGAGGCTGGATGGTGTGTCATTATATTACATTTGGTTATTCTATTTAACTTACAGAGGTCTTACAGTAATGAGTTATTGAATTCTCCTCCAATGTCTGTGACTAAAATCTTTGGCGCATTATTTCTATGAAGAATATGTTTCTTGAATGCTTTAGCGACCGTGGCTACGTCTTTATTCTGAACAGGAACTAATTCAAAATATCTTGTAAACGCATCAATAATCACTAAAATGGATCTTTAGCCTGCCATGGACCTAGAAAACCTCCTAATATGTCCATATGAACCCTTTCCCATGGGTATGAAGGTACAGGATGTTTCAACTAAGTTTGAGGAGTAGCGGGACTTCACTTATGTGTGTTAAAGATTTGGCATCTTAATATATGATCAGTAATGTTTTTTACATTCTTGGTCAAAAATACCTCTAGCGAGTCTGCTTATAGCATCTATCCGCGGCTGGGTGTGCAGCCTGAGGCGAATCATGTGCTAACTTTAAGATATCCTCTAATAATTCTGTTGGAATGACTGTTTGTGTGACAACACGGGCGGGTACTCCTAATCTCGCGTCCCTGCACAAGTCTCCCTGTGTTAAATACAATTCCCTGACTGGAACAGCTGTCTTAGCATCCAAGGAAGGTCGCCTACCTTCTAGGAATTCGATGACAGGCCCCCAAAGTGGGTCATCCCGTTGATGGTGTTTTAACCGGTCTATATCAAAATTTACGGGGCTGTCGTCTACAGTGACGAAAATCTGAGTCAAAAGTTTGTATCGTTAGAAACTATCTCTGAAACTTTCCTGTTGGATCTTGTCGTTAAAGGATTCTTAACAATGCTCTATGATCTCTAAAAAATTGTGACACGGTAGCCATATATATATATTCCTTAAAATGCTTGAGTGCCCAAACTGCTGCAAGGCCTTCTAACTTGGTTATTGAGTATTTCGATTCTGCCTTTGAACATGAACGACTCGCATAAGCTATGGGAAAGAGTCTACCTTTATTGGACTCCTGCATGAGTACAGCACCAAGACCCTCTTTACAAGCATCCGTGTGCAAAACGTAGGGTTTCTCAAAGTTGGGGAACCGAAGGATGGGCGCCTAGATCAAGTGTCACTTGAGCAAACTGAACGCATTGTCTTGCGCTTTAGTCCACTGGAATGTACCTCACTGTTTCAAAAGTGAAGTGAGTGGTTTTGCAATCTTTGCGAAATTAGCGATAAATCTACGATAATATCCTGCCAAACTAAGGAAGGATTTGACTTTGTCTACCGTGGAAGGAACTGGCCAATCTACAATTGTTTTTACTTTAGCTGCATTAAGGTGAATACCGTTTTCATCGACGGTGTGTTCTAAATAATCAATATTGGTATGTAGAAGGGAGCACGTCGATAATTTGAGTTTTAAGTTTGCATCTTTGAGTTGCAGACTCTTGAAATGAGAGGAAATATCCGGAGACATGACAATTATATCATCAAGATACACTAATACTTCCTTGCCTAGCATGTGATGAAAAATCTTATGTCATTAACCTTGAGAAGGTGATCGGTGAGGAATGAAGACCGAACGGCAAGCACACGAATTGCCAATGACCGTCTGGCGTACTGAACGCAGTCAGGAGCCGGCTGTCCTCTGACAATGGGATCTGCCAAAACCCGCTCAATAAATCCAAAGTGGAAAATATCTTATTCTTACCGAGGCTATGAAAAAGTTCTGTTACTACTGGTAATGGAAAACGATCCTTCATTGTTACCTTGTTGAGTTTCCTAAAATCTATGACTGGTCTAAAAGTTCCGTCCTTCTTTGGAACGAGCAAAAGTGGAGAATTCCATAGTGACCGGGATTCTTCTATAACACTGTCTTTCAACATATCCTGAACAAGTTCGTTAGCTAGCTCTCTGTGCGCATGTGGCTAACGATAGGTTGGTGCGTAAATGGGACGTGTTCCTTTCTCTAGGTTAATAGTGTGAACATCCAAATGGGTTCTGCCGCGTAGTTCTCCTGATAAAGCAATGGTGGACCTATACTGTTTAAGTAAGTCTGTTAAGTGTTCAGCATGCTTGGTTATCCAACCTCAGAAATCATGTCAGGGGTGATGGTAGGAAGCTCACTCGAACCGTGCACTGTTGAGCCAGAGGGAGTTGTAGTAGGTGGTGGAGGGTTAATTGGATCTGAGACTAGACGGATGTTAAACTCATGCAACTCCTCGTCCTGAATTCCGGACTTCAAAACGGAGAATTTCACACGCTTCGTACCTCTGCGGAGACGGACAGGAGTGGGCCGTTTATTTGCAGTGCATATTGTGACCTCTCCATCTGCGGTCTCATGAATAGAGGCGTCCATCGATAGTCCTCTGACACTTAGTGAGGATGGTTCAGCAACTCCTTTAAGTGCCAAATTATGCTGAGTATGCCTGAGTCCATGATCATGCATCCATGCTCTTGAAAGTGAGAGAGGAGCCTTCGTCAGGGTATCACCATGCATGGTAATGTTTATTTTCAGTTTCCCTGGACAGTTAGAGGAAAAATAGAAAGTATGCATATTGTCAACCGTCGAGCACGGCGTGGGAGCAGATGTATTAATGAAACAGAATGAGAACTATTCTTTGATATTGGGAGAAAGTATTGTCAACATAGACTACATTTTCATTATAAATGGGGTAGATCCTATGTTGCACCATGGAGTGACGTCCTATTAACAATTTAGCAGGGAAAGTTACACCAAGAACAATGTAAGGGTTTATGGTAAGGACCGAGTTGCTTCTGCGAATGCTCATTTCAATAGTGCCTCTTACATCGAGATTTTCATTCGAGATACTCTTAAGGGATAGGTGAAAGTCCGAGCATTGAACATACTGAGCGCGCATTAGTGGTTGAGTAAAATCATAATGAATGATATCTGCTCCTGCACCTGTGTCGAGGAAGATAGTGATAAGCTGGTCTTGAAAAGAGCCCATTAAATCGAAACCTCTAGCGTGAGAAGATGCCGAAGAACGAATATGTCTGAAGAGCTCTTAATGAGATGTGATCCTGTCATGAGGGTAAGATTGTCATTGTTGATAATATAACGGTGAACCTGTGTTGGATGACGTCTGTCTAGCTAAAGCTCGGCATTCCGCTGGTGTGTTTAGCGTTCCTGTGATATGAGCACATTTGTGGCATGCGTGCCCATGATGGCGAGCGGGGGAACGGTGGCCTGTTGTCGCCAGAATTTTGAAAACCGAGGTCGTGACGCCGTGGGTGGGTGTCCGCGTTTGTTTGGGTCCAGGCGTGAGGACGCACGTGATTGTATGAGTGTTAGTCATCAATGAAATGCTTTCTCTGACCGTGAGACGTGGGATCAGGAGCACCCTTTGGTTGCTGATTAGAGTAAATGTGCTGACTACGTTGCTGTTTCGCCACACATTGGGAAGCCGATACTATCCCCAATGTCTTTGTGTTGGAATAACCACCTTTCTTCTGAGTGTAATTCAATACCTTCGTTACTGTCCATGAA
>JAYMFT010169554.1:0-26251 GCA_038088735.1 Panulirus argus | reverse complement strand
AAAAAAAAAAAAAAAAAAAAAAAAAAAAAAAAAAAAAAAAAAAAAAAAAGTGTAAGTAGCAAGCTAGCAAAGCTTCTCAGACTCAAAGTCTATCTTATCTGCCCATAATCTAAAGTAGGACGGATATGAAAAGAATACTGCTTTTAACAATAAAAACAGCTGTATCAAAACTGTTTACTAGACCATACCAGAGAAAAGTTTGGCAATCTCAAGCACTTTAAGTACATAAGTTAAAACATTGAACACTCTTGATCAGCACCTTAGAGAACACATCATAAATAATCTTTCATCAACAACACTTAAAATCCAAACTAAAGTTTGAAATAAACTTTTCAAAATTTATCTGGTGAGTTAGCTTGTCTCTAAATAAGGTGAACAAGATTCCATTTATCTGAAGTGTAAAAGGTTTCCTATGCACAACTATCAGCGGCCTATATATAATGCCAGACTATCAATATAGCAATATAAACTTTTCAATGCTTTAGAGGTATAAGTGTTCCCTTTAAAGCTACAGGTAATCCATTCAAGTATCCAGGGTCTTTACTATCCAGGCCTACCATGCCCAGAGGGTCAATTAAAGAAAAAGAATAATGATGAACCACTTTCATGGTTCATTAACAAACCATAAAAACCAAACTGCTATAAAAAAAAGGATAGAATTCCCATTCATATTTTTAATTTCTTCTTTTGTTATCAACTTCACTGTCATTGCCATTCCTTATAACATCAATTGTGATATTTGCAAACAGAAATATGAGTATTTCTTATTTCAAATTCAGGTTCACTTGTTTCACATATTCAAAGTAAAAGCATAGTAGTTTCAAATTCAGGTTCACTTGGTTCCACATACTAAACTTTTTTCTTGTCTGTTATAGCTGAGATCACTGCAAATGCAATATTCCCATGGGCACATACATCTTTCACTTCTACTAGCTATATACAAAGGAACTAATCTTCCATAACATCTTGGACACCTGATACATACCCTATGGTATCAACAAATCAAACTTTTATCACTACAGAAAAATAACATCACAGCTTAAAATCACAATACCTAATTTGTAATACATGGAAATCATCAGCTGCCAACAACAATTAAACAGCATACAATTTCAAAATCACATTACCAAACATGTGAGTCAATTCTTATACTTTGCAAAGTATTCCTTCCACACTATCTGCAAAATATCTACGAACAGTATATTTCTTAAAAGTATCCTTATGATACATCTAAAAGATCTTTGATCAGGCAACCTAATTAGCTGGGTAAATCAAACCATGCAAAATAATTGTGCAATAAAAGTTCATGCAAACAACTTATACCTACAGCAAAAAACAAATACAGGAATAGAATAAGGACTTACTTTTCTTCTTTTATAGGGGCTTTGTTGTACATTACCACTAGGCATTGCAACAGCATTTTTCTAAAAATTCCTATGGAGTGAGAAGGAGATGGACTGAGTATTTTGAAGAGTTGCTGAATGTGTTTGATGATTGATGATAGAGTGGCAGGTATAGGGTGTAATGGTCGGGGTGGTGTGCAAAGTGAAAGAGTCAAGGAGAGTGCTTTGGAGGAGAGAAAGGAGGTGGTGAAAGCCTTACGGGAGATGAAATCCAGCAAGGTGGTAGGACTGGATGGTACTGCAGCTGAATTTATTAAGAAAAGAGGTGACTGTGTTGTTAATTCGTTGGTAAGAATATGCAATATACGTATGGATCATGGTGAAATGCCTGAGGATTAGCAGAATGCATGTATAGTACCAATGTACAAAGGCAAAGGGGATAAAGGTGAGTGTTCAAACAACAGAGGAATAGGTTTGTTAAGTATTCTGGGAAAACTGTATAGGAGGGTGTTGATTGAGAGGGTGAAGGCATGTACAGAGCATCAGATTGGGGAGGAGCAGCATGGTTTTACAAGTGGTAGAGGATGTGTGGATCAGGTGTTTACTTCGAAGAATGCATGCGAGAAACACTTAGAAAAACAGATGGATTTGTATGTAGCATCTATGGATCTGGAGAAGGCATATGATATGGTTGATAGAGATGCTTTGTGGAAGGTTTTAAGAATATATGGTATGGGATGTAAGCTGCAAGAAGCAGTGAGAATTTTTATCAAGGGTGTAAGGCATGTGTACAAGTAGGAAGAGAGGAGAGTGGTTGGTCCCCAGAGAGGGTCAGTCTGCAGCAGGGGTCTGTGATGTCCCCATTGTTGTTTAATTTGTTTATGGACGGGGTGGTTAGGGAGGTAAATGCAGGAGTTTTGGAGAAAGGGGCGAGTATGCAGTCTGTTGGGGATGAGAGGGCCTGGGAGGAAAGACATGACTGGCTGAGAGCAAAACACAGAGTTTTTGTCATAAGGTGACAGAAGATTGGAAATCAGGTCACACTAGTCACTCTGATAGGAAGGGTATCCATGCCAGGCAATCAGTTGTGTCAGCTCCACCATCCATCTCCATGCTGTAATTTTATTTGGGAAACAAAGGTAACAACATCAGCAAACAGACAAGGGTAAATTGGTTGCAATGCTATACACACTAGGAAGTTGGTGAACAACGATTACCTCCAATTGTAAATTTTTGTATATTTACCATAGAGTTTTATGTGAATTTCTGCATGTGATAAGTACTAATTGTTAAGTTTTGTGTGTTAGGAAAAGTAAAAGGTGACAAACGATGTAACTAGTGTTAGTTATTACACATTAAGAATTAACAGGTGTTAAGTTGTCATATTATGTGTTGTTGATTTCTATACAGTCACAAAAGGAAGTAATGCAGTGTCAGAGAATGGGGATAAACTGCTAGTATACTGTGATATATATATATATACCTCAATTTCAATGCATGGTTTGAAACAGGACTTAATGATGTAGCAGCATAATGCTAAATGCTGAGAGGGCAAACAATCTTCTGAAAAAGGTCAAGTAAAGTAAAGAGATTTGCAGTCTCTTGGGAACACCTACTGTCTTTGGATGTGAGAACTGCAGTCTGCAGAACTTACTGTTCATCCATGGTTGTGTCTGAGGGCAACAGTGTAGTTTCTTAAAGACACCACCACAAAGCGAGGAGTGAAGTGGAAGACTTCCAAGCAGCAGCTGGGTGTATATAACACAGATGATCATCAATACCTTGGATGTTGTATGGTGCAATAATAAGCGCCAGAGTAGAGATTATTGTGTATTTCTAAAGGCTGTGGGCATTTGTATTTATGTAATTTCATTTGGATTGTAACTAGTGACTATCCTAAATTTAAACTGCAATTTAACTTATTTGTTGAGACTGCTTTATGTAAATTGTGTGTATAGTGACCTAATGTTCTTACCAACATTTCTACCTAGTGTATTTACCTAATATTCCTGTCTAATGCTTCAACCTATTACATCTACCTAACGCTCCCAGCTAATGCTCCTATAAAATGTTTTATCAGTACAAACTACCTTAAAATACTCTAAAATATTATATCTTTAAAAGGAAAAGATTATTTCACACAAAAATTTTTTAAAAGCTGTTGCAACTATATGTCATTATCTAAGTTTGTTCCCTAATTCTCCACTGTTGCAAATGCGAAATACAGCTATCCGAGCCATTGCTCTAATAGGAATTGTCGTATTCACTAATCATACTTTCCAAGCTACTCCTCTGTTAATGTCAATTCAATGAGCATGACCAAATATTATTTTTCTGTAATGCTAATATACAGGGGTGTTAACCATAAGGCCCAAGGGCTACATTTGGCCCAACAAATGGTTTTTACATAACTAAAAAGTATATACAGGACTCGAGATGAATCTCCTATCTATATGTTTTTCTAAAAAGTGAAAGAAAATATGTCTGAGGCTACATAATCACCAATTCCTGATCTTCCTGTGGTTTTATCTAATGGTAAGATACACATCCAATACCCATGCTGACATGTAATAGCCCTACTATCAGTGATTCAGCCACTGGACAGTCATCCTCAGTCAAGCATTTGGAGTGGGTTGATTGCCTCTAACATGATAATGAAAAGTTGTGTTGGATGATTTTACATGGAAAGTTTAGGATGCTGTAAAAAAAAAAAAATAAATAAAAGGGGGGGGGGGCAGTTATGCTGTCACTGAGAAAGAGAAAAATAGTGTTCTGAGTGGCTAAAGAAAACTATTTCTTTGTTGAAGTGCATGGAACACCAACATGCAGGTTATGTGCACAAAAATAGTTTTGTGAAAGAGTAGAAAGTTCAAAGACAATACAAAACTAATCATAGTGAACAAAATATGAATATACTGTTATGCTATGTAAAGGCAAAGTTTCTAAATTACAACAGTAAGTGAAAAAGTAGCATTCAGATTTTAAGCATGCTTATCAAATAAGAGAAACTACCCATGAAAAACAGCCATAACTGAAACCATTTTTGGATTGGGAATTTTTGAAAACAAGTGCATGCAGAATAAAACTGCTCAGATAAGTGGCAAGCTTTTGAAAATATAAGACTTTCAGGAAACAAAGTAACAGTCTCAATGACCATATCATATGAGAACCAAAACATTCAGTCTCAAGATTTACATTTTTTGTTGCATTTGTAGTAAATGATGACAATACTGATATAACTGACATAGCACAGCTTACAGTTTTCACTCATAGTTTTTAATTTGGTGGGAGCTCTGGATAGATTAGGTGCTGAATGGACACAAAGTGAGTCTGGCCACCGATGTAGAACCACAAATGGTGGGTAGGAGAGTTGGGGTTGCTATTAGATACAAGAAACAATGCCAACTGTCAATCTATACCATTTCCATTGTAGTCTGCACCAAGAAGCAGTGTGTAGCATACCCCTGAAGATGAATAATGTTAAGGATCTGGGTACGTAAAATATGAATTTTATTTGAACAAGAGATTCCAAGTACAGGCCTCCTGGAGGAAAGTTAGATTCATCATTGATTGCCATGTCACAATGAATTAGTGGCTAAGTTGGGGAGCTGTAATGAAGTGCTCCTATGATCTGCTTGATGAAACACTGCTGTTTATCAATCAGAAATATAATGATGCACCTGAATTGCAAGACAAGAAATGACTTTAAAATCTTAATTTTATGTTGGATATTAGAGAACAGCTGAAAATGCTCAGAACAGTGATGCAGAGGCACAACGGTGGTGACAATTTTGTGACTAATATTACCTTCACAATTTAGCTTTAGCTTTGGAAAAAGAAATTTCCTTGGAAATTTGACATACTTCCCACAATGAAAGCTTTATGTGACACAACTGGGTCTCACTGTGATTTGCCAAAAAAGGTAAGGGAAAAACTGATGAGCTACAAAAGAAATTTCAAGAATGATTCTCTCACATCCATGCTCTTCACATTATGCCATCCATTTACTTTCTTTCCAAATTGTGGCATGTTTATCTAGCACAAGAGGTCAACATCAATTTAAGAGGGAAGATGCTCATGTAAATCAACTCAAACATTCAAACTTCATCACTTTGGCCATGGGACACTATCATGAATAAGTGCCACACACATATGTCTAATTTTATACTATGAGGATTATTTGGTGGCTACAGCAAAGACTAAAATAAATGTGCTGTATATGAAATTATTTAATACCTTATCTGGTCAGAAGCTAATTCTGAATATCTAATCTTACCCTGAAAGATATGACCATGATTGTGTATCTAAAGACTACTGTCAATAGAAAATGTAATGAAAAGGGTAGTGAAATAAGCAAATATGTTGGCAATATGCTCATCTGACAAATGATTTTATGGAAATATGAAAAAACCTGGGAAACGTAAAGGAGAGCGCAATCCTTTACAAAAGTGTATATAAAACAAAACCATGATGAATACTTCCTAAATTCCAAATTAACCTAGCATTCAATTTGTGTGAAAGAGTTAACAGCAAAAAGACATCTACTTGGAAACTGGGATATGGCAACAGTTCAACAAGCTGAGATAATGAAAATGTGCCACTACAGAAAACAAAATCTGGTAAGGCACCTGCATGTGACAAGCTTCCTTTTAAAATTACTTCTGATTAATGTTAATAATTACCAAAGACTGTGCTATTATAAATGGTTTTCACAGAACTAAATATTAGTGGATTTCATGCATATTTTTCAGCTAACTGATGTCAAGCCATAAAAATACAAAAAACTAAAACAATCAAAAAAACAGAAAAATCAGATTAACTATGCTCCTCATGAAGAAACTAATAAATAGCCTTTACATACTCATTTTTCAAGGACTTACTATTATACACATAATTCTGACATTCAAAAAAGTCTGGCAACAAACATCACTACCATAATTTACCCCTTCATATACATGCACTGCATCCACTGAAAACATCACCAAACTGAGAAACAATGTAGGAAAGTAAATCTTTTTGAAAGATGACAAGTACCTACAACTTTATGTACACACAAAAATTGTAATTACAGAAAATAATGATTACGTCAACACCAATTACTGGTTTAGCCATTTGTTAAAATAGCTGTTTTCATTCACCAAAAAACAAAATGTGAAAAAATCATAATCTACCATGACAACACACAAACAGACTATTATTTGCTTCAAAACTATATGTACATAATCCTATACACTTTTATAGATTTGTTTCATAAAAATTCCTCACACAAACCAACATTCCCATACCACATAACAACTTAAAGGGGGATATAACACCAATATGATGTCAGAGATCCAATTATATACACCATTATCCAATGTGCCACTTCCCATATCTAAAAAGGGGTAGCTATACAGTATTTGCTCCAAATACCAGGGAAAAAGTTTTTAAACTTCAATATTTGCAGCCAAGTGAGAAATTACATAATGTACAGGTTTAGTTGACTGTCAGATTATCTTATATAATGAACACATTCATTTCTTCAAACTTTGTTCCTTATATGCTTTTTGTATGACATGTCCAAAGTGCCAAAGCAAAACTTTTCCATGATGAGCTATTCAGTCATGAACTGGGCCCACTGAATGCCACTAATGCCCTACGCAACACATTCATTATCAATTACTGTGGTCATATTCTGTGGTGTCAGTATGTGAACTTAATGTCCACCACAGTACGTAAGTAACCAAAACCTCTAACAACAAAATGCTATCTTTTAAACATAAAAAAAAAAACTTTTCCTACATGTAAAGCAAGATGGCACATAGAAAGATCATTTCTAGACCACTGGGTAATGAAGGCTTAAGATGAATGCCCATAACTTTACCAGAGAAACCTTACTTACAACCCATGTGATCTTGTTACCTAAACAGGAAGAGAGCTTATGAAACCTAAAGCAAGATACTCACTCCAAACTTAAGCTAAAATGATTTAGAAATACTCTCTAAAACAAATGGTATCTGGTCTTACTAGCAGAACTAATGATGAGGAATGAGTTTAATGGACAACATGGGCAACAAAACCTAGATCTGAACTTGCATAAATCTGGTTCCATATCATAATTCCATTTTTTCTCAAACCTCTGGTCAGCAATATGAATCATCAAACAGTTTAGGAGCTTTACTTTATATGAATCAAAATCTACATTTACGTGTCTATATAGGTGTGAGCATGTACATGACTTAATATGGTTTTAATTGAGGAAAGACTGCTAATAAGAGCAGAAAACACATAAAATGCAGTTAGTTTTCTGAGTAACAAATAAACTGATATTGGCTAACTGATAAATGTGTAATGGTTTTGTTCACTCTACCATGGAAGGAACTGGACAAAAATAAACAGTAAGAGGTTATTCTCCACCATAAGATTTCACCTCAGCTCTAATCTCCATTTTGATAGAAAATCTTTCACAGCACATAAATATTTTTCCTATTAATTAAACAAACTACATGCAGGTAACATTTAAATCTTATTAAAAGCCCTGTAAAATATAAAAATATGACACCAAAATTTCCAAAATAATACAATTTCCAACTTGTTCATTAAACTTGTATCTACACAAACACAATCTAAAAATTTATGACACAAATATCTTAGTTATGTATAGCACCAGCCACACTCAAAGCTCCCTATTCAATACCATGGGCAAAGATCATGACAAGTCCTGGGTCGAGAAGCATATCATCATTCATGTGGCGGTTATCACAAGCCATCACCACCACTGCTTGTTTTCCTGGCACTCTTTTGCATATGTAACTCTCATAGTGACGTCGATTCATCTGCAACAGGAAACTTATTACCACTTAAATCAACACAATAAATTTCTTAGCCTGAATCTAATAAAATACCTGTTTAGTAGCCTCACATATCATGCCTTTTAATGTTTTGCCAGCACTCTATATAGCATCAACAGAGATGAAATGAATTTGAATTAATACAGATAAAAACAGAAAATGTATATCATTATAAAAAGGAATTGCATCATGATATCTTACATCTATTCAAAAGTACTATACTCTGAATTTTCAATATCATTAATTCTGCTAATTAGGGAGATCTAAACTCCATCAAAGAGTAGAGAGGGAGGACTGGTTTACAAAGTTCACTGTGTTTCATTCCCCAGAAGGAAGGGCCATTCTTCATCTGTTCTCACTACCTCGCTTTGTGAGAAAAGGTGAAGTATGAAGAAATCATGCAATTTCTAGTCCATATCATCCAATACAACAGAATACTACAAAATGATCTGACTAGCCACCATCTAAGCCTCTCATTAATTGCACATCATGCACAATACCTATCATGTTCCTTCTTACCTAAATCATATGAATCATGCTCTATCTACCCTCTTATTCCTTAAGTCTGTACCATGCTGTATCATGCTGAAAATATGTACAACCAACTCTCATATCTATCCATGTAAATATTTCACATATTCTTTCGCCAGTCATTTACATCTGCGACCTTATATCTATCTATCATTCTTTTCCATCTACTCTGCCCCATCAATCCATTTAAGTCAAAACACCCACACAATTTCTTCCCTACATGCACATCCTCACATACCCTATCTGCTTTTCTCTAGAAGGGTATCTTTAGCCTCCTATTTTCATCACAATATGGTGTATATGCAAACATTAACTTCACTCTCAGCCTATTACTCTTGAATTCCACACCTAATTCCTGAGCTGACACACTCTGTTGTCAAACTTCTTTTCATATCACTCTTCCTTCATTATTGCCCCCTTCACTTGCAAATCCATCTGTATTATCTTTAAAGCTTGATCTCTTAACCTTCATCCCATTCCATTCAGAGATTACACGACCTCTAAAACCTTGTCCATTACTTCTATTTCCTGACAAGCATCTTTTATTCCTTTCACATTCCAATTATCCATATGAACCTAATTATCTTGTCAAAGTGGCTGCAGGCATGTCACTTTCATATGTGACCATGTGCACCTTTTGTGTAATCAATATGTACAACTGGAGTCACTAGTCCTAAAACTGCATGGCAGAAAAAACATGGCAAGAAATAATGCAACCCCCTAAGGTAAATTTACTACCATTATGAAAAAAGAACATTATTAACAAACTTCTCTGCGGTACACACTACCTGCCTAGTCTCCAGCGTGGACAACCCTGGTGGCCAACGTCGCTCATGTGCATTTTCCATAAGTTGATCTATTATGTGCGGCGGGCACCCTGATTCACTCAAGGCGCGTCGGATCACAGCCTGGAAAGTTTTAGCAACTGTCAGACTTGTATACCCTGTGTACACACTTCTTCAAATGAAAAAGGTTGAAACTGAATATGTGATACAACTTGCATTCAAATAATTTAAATAACATTTTGTCAGGAGGAAGGCTAACATTTCAGAAGGGTAATGCCTGATGACAACATGTGGTGTGAGGCCGGTTGATCATGTAAGGTATGAAAGTGTAACAGAGAGGTTTAGTAGTAAGTGAAGTCTAATTGAGAGGGTTAACCAGGGTATGCCAAATGGCTCACTCATATTGGAAAAGATGGGCAAAAAACAAGACTGTCTACAAGGATCTGCATGTCAGAAGTGGAGGAATCATGAGAGAGAAGGAGGTGGACAGAAGGAGTGAAGGAGACTTTGGACTACGTAGGGTTGAGCATTCAGGAGGGTGAAATGTGTGCATGAGATAGAGTGAACAGGATCAGTGTGGTATGCCTGAGGGAGATATGCTGTCAATTGCCTGAACCAAGACACATGAAGCAGTCAAGGTACTCTTAAGTACTTTGTGGTGCTTGGATATGATAGGAAGTTCTGGTTTAAGTACATTAAACATAAAAACTAGAGTGCATTTCTGCTAATAAGCTCATTGTTTTTTGTTCCTGTCACTACCTTCCTGAGGTAAGAGAGACAATTAGGAAAAGAAAGTTTCTCTACAAGCAGAGAAGTGAGTACAAAGGAAAAGAAGCTGTTTCAGGATGGTACAGATTTGCTGAATGAGTTACCAATGAAGACATATAAAATAATGATGCAAAAACCATTGAATCTTCTGCATCTATATTGAGATAATATTCATTAAATGCATAAATTACCATAAAACCAACAATAGATGGTGACTGATATGAATCAACATGTAGTAAATCTGTGAGATGTATTCTTTACCTGTAACATAGCATCAGGAGTTGAAATCATACCACCCCAACGAGTGACACGGGCACGAGCTAAGGAACTGGCCCACCTCACAACCTCATCTTGCTCCATTTGGTCTGCTATTGCTCTCATTTGGGGATTGCTGATTCTCATAGCTCGCATAAAATCCTGAAATAGTTCGAGATTACATCGACCCAATGTGCAAAGCTACACTGAAATACTGTTTATTTGGATTAAGCGTTGCTTGGGGTAGTTAGAAAACTAGAATTTTCTGGATATATGGTAAATGACATGATTTGATTTTGAGGAATCTGCCAAGCACTTGAAGTGTTGTCAAGTGTTATGTGTGACATGGGAAAACTGTATGTTTGTGGATAGAATGCTTTTGTACACTGATAATTAAAAAATCCTTTCTAATTGTTACTTGATATTCATATCTGAAGGTCCGAGCTAGATCAAAACTCTACAACCATACTGGAAATAGATACAATCATTTGCTGGATATAAGTGAAAACCTCTATAATTAACCCACTGGAAACTGAAAACATGGAAATATCAAATAATTATTGGAAACTGTTTATTGGGTACTCACCAAATTCAAATGATGGAAGCCAATGAATCAATCAGTCAGTAGCTCACTGGCTACCAAGTGGCTGCCCTGAGCCAATCAGAGAAAAACTATATCAACATGACCAACATAAACAAAAAGTCCTGCAGAATCTAGATGAACAGGGAAGACTTTCTGATGATCAGATATTGTCCACTTGCTACTTAAAAATCCTAATAGAATCTTGGTTTTTGCCATTAACCGAACTTGTCTGGTTTTTAGAAAACTTCTGAGAAGCAACTTGAAAATTTTGATACCATCTAGTTATTGGAGAGTTTCATTTGTCAAGGGTCTAGATAAGCAAGATTTCAGTGTATCATCACTATCTGTATTCATAAGAAATGAGCACAGTTATCCCCAACATTTTATCAAAAATTTACAACAAACTCACTATGGAGTAAATCAATGTTTTATTTGTCCTGAGTATAACTACCAATCAGTCAGGGACAAGCTCTGTACAGTGTGTGTTACCACAATATACTCAAGCAAAGCAAAGATTTTTTTAAATGCTTAAAAGGAAAAGCTTTTCACAGTATAAAAATATCTTTTGTAAACTATGCCCTTATCAACCTTTGCATGTTTTGGTGTTGGCCAAAACATGAGCTAAGAATTAGAAACCACGTGTGATCTTAATGAGTCCAATGCTGAGGATGGGGGAGGATGTGAAATATGTACTATACGTAGATGGTACTTGGTCATGTGTCTTTTCATGTTTTTCATACTTGTTTACAGTTTACTACATTAGAAATGGCCTCAGTTGTTCACATTCATTCTCTAGCTATCACTTATAATGCATCCAAACCACACCCTCCTATCTAGAACCAGACCCCACACACCATCCTGTAGTTTCCCCTAGCTTCCTCATGTGCTTTGGTTCAGTGTGTTGAAAGCACATCGTCCCCTGTTTACCACATCACTCCAATTCACTATATCATATACACACCTTTCACCCTCCCACAAGTTCAAGCCTTGATGACTCAAAATCTTTTTCACTACATCCTTCCATCTCCAGCCTACTCTCCACCTTCTCTTTGTCCCATCAACTTCTGGCACATATATCCCATTGGCCAACCACCCCTAATTCATTCTCTTCATGTGTCCAAATCATTTTAGCACATCCTCTCCAGTTCTCTTAAAAATACTCTTCTAATGACCACACTTTTCTCTTATCCTTTTATTAGTGACTCACTCGAACCCCTTCACACCACATACTGTCCATAAACTTTCAATTTCCAACATATCTACCCTTCCCCACACATTCATACAACAATGTTTAGACTACTACACCTTCAAACATACCCTTTTTCACCCTCCTACGTAATGACCTCTCTTTCTACACATTCCTCAATGCTACCAGAACTTTCATCCCCTCACCCTCCCTGTGATTCACTTCTTCCATGGTTCCATTCGCAGCCATGTCCAATCCTAGATATCTATAGCACTCCACTTCCTCCAAAATTTCTCTATAATCTAGCACCAAAACTAACCTGTTCCTCTACCTTGCTAAACTTGAAAACCCTATTGTACTTCACATTTACTTTTAACTTACTCCTTTCACACACTCTCACAAATTCAGCCACCAACATCTGCAGTTTCTCACTGACTCACTTCCTATGCTCCCCATCACCCTCTACAGACTGCATCCTCACCCCCTCTTCAAGACCTCTACATTAAACACCCTCACCAGCCCATCCATAAACAAATTAAACAACCATGGTGACACTGCACACCCCTCATGAAGACCAATATTCACCTGGAACCACCCTCATCTATCAAGCTGAGAACTTAATAGAAAGAACAAAGAGAAATTTGAACATATTCGCCATGGGATCACTAATGCTATTGCAGTGCCTGCATAGAGAGGCCCTACACAAATACAAATAAAGAATACAAATACAAAGGAATAGAAAGGTATTCAAACAACAAGAGACCAGTTGGGCCCTTCAAGGCTGTTTGTAATAACAGAAGAGACATGAATATCATAGATCAGTGTGGTATGAGTAGAAATACATCCATATTAAAGATAAAAAGACCTTATTTACATTTCATGTATCTAAGTTTGTGCAAATAATGTCAGTCATGGATTTATAGCGAAAAATATGTCTAGTCTATTCTAAAACGTATCTATGGCATCACTTTCAACAAATCTAATTGGTAAATCATTCCATGTGTTACAGAATCTGATGATCTCAAAACACAATTTACACATCAGAATCATTTTTAGTATGAAAACATTACCTTTACTGCAATTTTAAAGCAAATCTATTTTTTGAAGAAAACTGACAAAAGCAGCATCTTTTACAAGAAAAAACTTTTTGTTTCAAAACTGGAATACAACATAATGAAAGACTCCTTTCCTTGAAATATAGATAGAAAATGTCGAAAAATGCCACTCTGGGTTGACATATAGCTGTTTGAATTCCTTTATATTCCTTTGTATTAGTAATCTACTCCTAAAGCATACGAAGCACTGAATGGGGCCACAGAGTTGTATGTGGGGCTAAGCTGTGGATGATGGGTTCTAGTTTCAGAGGATAATACATGACAGCTAAAGTGAGAATGAGAGCAAATGAGGCTATTATTTTTGTTCCTAAAATTATTTTCCTAAAGCAAAAAATGGCAGACACATCAGGAAAAAAACCTACTCCTAATTCATAGGATGTATCAGGTATATACAGCCCATAAAATCACTCACTAACATCCTCAACCCATGCCCTGAGTAGAAATGAAGCGTGAACATCCATACTTCTTTCTGTGCTTTTTACTTTTTCAATTTTCACACTAAGGTGATCTGTCAAGAGAGATCAACATCTCCATTCACACCACTTTATACACTACATTCTCTCTATATCCATTCTGGTATCATCTGAAACATCCAAAGACTTACTCAATTCTCTCACCACACTTGTCAATCTCTCTTGAGGCCTCCCTCTCCTCTTTCCTTCAACAGTTCTGCATATTTCCTTAACTAACCTACCGTTTGCCATACATTCTATATGACCATGCTATCCTATAAAACGACTTTCAAAATTGTGCGTTTCAAATGATTTCTTCGCACTACTTATCCTTTTTGCATCTACGTTTACAAAATAAAATGAAATATTTCATCCATTTTTTATAGTTCTAATGAGTAACTTGATTCTTCTGGTAAGAAAAAATAATGTCTATCTCACTATACATCTATAAGTGAATCTACTCCCAAGGAACATGAAACATTGAATGAGGGCCACAGAGTCATCTGTAGGGCTTGGTAGCAGATGACAGGTTCTAGTTTTGACAAAATATACATGAAATCTACAAAATGGATGTGAGAGAATGAAGCCATTGTTTCTGTTCGACACAACCTTGATACAACAAGATTTGGAAGACGTCATCTTTCTCCTGCCTATTATATTCAACAAAATATACATCTTTACTGTTCTTATTTCTCAACCCTCCTGGCCTATATATACTACTTTTGCTTCACATCCTCATATCAAAGTTAGGTGAAGTATTCGTTCATGAAAGTATCCTGCACACTCTAAACTTAGCTTTTTCCTATTCACCATTGCTATCACTTCATCTCAAATTTTTGTCC
The DNA here is from genome assembly GCA_038088735.1 of Panulirus argus. NCBI lineage: Eukaryota > Metazoa > Arthropoda > Malacostraca > Decapoda > Palinuridae > Panulirus > Panulirus argus. Next base: position 11,561 of record JAYMFT010169554.1, on the reverse strand, counting down.
CTTACAAGACTACCATCAGCATCAGCTTTCCCACTATAATCCTTACTGTACTTTAATCCTAAATAATTAAAACCCATCCATAGCTTGGATTTCTTCACCTTTCATAATGATAATAGTATTCCACAGAAATTTCACTTACTTTTACATTAACAAACACCACATTTTCCATAATCTTCATAACTCTCACCCTGCTGTAAAATATATATAAAGCTCCAATTACACTCCACCAATCCTATTCTATTTTCTAAACACCACAATCCATGCAAAGTAGAATCACTCAATATCAAAAGCTGTTAGCATCGCACTGCTAAAGTACCACTTTACTTACAAAACAACTGTCATATTCACCAGTGTATTATCAAGGTTCAACAGTCTTGTGAAGTTTGTTTAAAAGAAGTGCCCAAAGCCAAAATAAATCTATATGATATAGAAATATTGTAAAAATGTATATTACAATAATAATACAGCATGAAGACCCCATTTATAGAATTTCTACACCTTCAGGGCTGCACTCCATGCAGGAGCAGGGATATGATGGCTCCTACAGAACAAGAAGGTTCTCACCAGGACTGCTCCCTTTCATCCAATGATAATGAAAGACTTGCCAAAGGTGCCTTCTTGCTCACACAGTAACCAGGTGCAGGTAAAGTCCAGTAACAACATAAAAGATGTATACATCAAATTATTAGGAAAGAAATTCAACGGAAATTTTATCAATAATAAGTACCTTATGATCATCATGCTAGCTCATAAAAAAAATCTACCTTTAGGAGCTGAATTTCCCGTTTTTGTTCATTAAGCTGATATTTATTTTCAGCAAGCTCCTGCTGTAGCTCAGCAATTTTGCCTGCCTGGTTTTGTATTAAACTTCTTAACTCCCGAAGGCAGTTGTGGTCCTGAAATAAAATGAGATAACTGTATCTGTAATTAAGATTTACATATAAAGAAAACAAACCTTAGAATTCTAAGTATTTCTATGAAGTAAACAAAAAACTCATTCATACAGATTCATAATCAAATATCAGCAGGAACAGAGGAAGGTCCTGACAAGATTTTTCCCCAATGGCTCATTTGTCTGTTCCTGATGCTACCTTGTTAAGATGGGAAATGGCAAATATTCATATCCATGCATAAATATGAATATGGCTAGATTTAATCAAATTTCTTTTATTTCCTCATCTGTTCCTGACATTACCTCACTAATGTCGGAAACAGTACACATGTATAAAAAACATGAAATATATGTATATATCTACGGGGATGGGAGATGAATACCTTCCAGGTATTCCCCGAATGTCAACGAAAGTGACTAAAAAAAGACTGGAGTAGAGGGGTTGAAAACCCTTCCCTCCTTGTATTTCAATTTCAGAAAGTTGGATGCTACCTTACTTATGTAAAAAATAGCAATCACATATGAAAAAAAAGAAGAAAAATATCTTTATCTAATCTTCTTCCTTTTTTCTTCTCTTAAACTTGTTCTCTGTCTCTAGTTGTTGTAGATATACATACAAAAGACCAGTTTCAAGGTTAAAAGCCTACTTAAAAGCATCAATATCTTACTCATCTAAAACACTGTTGCAAGTTATCTTAAACAACCTACAGGATACCAACCATTTTTTACACTGGCCAACACTTCAATCAGCACAGAAGAATGACCTTTTCTAAATGAATTCCATATGACTGGTATTTGAAATGCAAATAAAAATGTCACAGATAATAAATCATACCTTTAGCTCATCCTTGGGTACAACTAAACCACATCCCTGTTCACAAGGCACCGGACGCTTAGGGTTGAACTCACATTCTTCCAGGTGTGAAGTCAATGCATCAAGTTTCACAACAGAAGTGCAACCATGAGGTTTGTTGTCACATGATATATATAACCTGGGGGTGAATAAGATGGAATAAGTGACTTGAAAATAAAGAGCAACTTTCTCCTTTAACAATAAGGAAAAAATATATATATAATTACACTTTAGTCATGTTACTCAAATAAAATGGAACATGCCCCCCATCTGCTCAAACAAGTTTTCTAGTTAATTAAGTTAACTGACATAATAAAGCCTTGTTGAAGGCATAGTTTGGTGACAGCTTAATGCAGGCATAGTCTGGTAACACCTTTATAATATGATACAGCCGCATATTTTTGTCAAATTGTTTGCCATTTCCCATCTTAGCATGGTAACTAAGCCTTAGAAGAAATATCCTTAGGTATCCTGCAAAACACATGGAATATCACTATGATATACTTAGGGAACTCACTTTGACAGTAAGCTGCGCAGTATCCGAGGTACAGACTTGAGCTGAGAGGAGGTAATAGGCTGGCGATCAACCGGACATGTTTGTTGCCTAGATAACCATTCATTAATACAGCCACTACAGAAGGCATGCTCACAAGAAGGAGCCTGAAATAAAAACTTTATACTCTATATATCTATTTACAAATATATCCGAAAACTATGTAAAATGCAGGTAGCAGTAACAACAAAAAAGTCTTTATTGAACACAATACTTTTTCAAAAATATGCCCTACATGTTTGTGTTATTACAGGGTCGAATTACGGTATTCTGAAATTGAACAGAGGGAAACAAGTAACTCTTAGGAGGAGATAAAGGAAAAAATTGCATTGTAGTGCTATTACATTAGACTTGTTTACTGTTTCCCTATTCTTAAATATTGCACAGGTCTGAATTGAGAGATAAAACTCAGTACGAGAGAGAGAACAAGTATTTGATGGAGGAAGTGAAAGTCAGTTGAAGTAAATATATTGGATCATCAACATGAGAGTTAATATGGTTAGAGGTTGAAGAGATATCATTTATATATACACATACACAGATACACAGACCACAAAGACCCAAGGTCCAGTTGGGGTGGTCTGGGGGAAAAAACCTTACTGTAAGCAGAAGAAAAGAATAGCAAAGCAAAGGCTCCAAAGAGATGAAGGACAACAAGAATGGGATGTTATTACTGCAATGGAACAGCTAGAGGAAGCTTTGTATTATGGAACAGAAAGAAGCAGAATATTCAAAAGAAGTAAGTTTAGAGAACAAAGACTTATTTCACACCCTGTCAAGAGCTTTTGAGGTATGTGGAGAGGAAAATGCCTCTAAACACAATTTTGTTCCACAAGTGACAGTTCTATTAATCTCTGAAAACAGTTCTTAAGTATGTGTTTGTTTAAATACACAATCTGTGATTATCAAGAAGTCCACAATGGCCAAGAACATGCACATCAAATCAAGATCTGAGAGAGATGCAACCATCTACTTAAAACACAATATACTATACAGACTTCACACTGCAGCAATCCCAAGACATCAGATATCTTAAGAATGATAAAACACACAAATCAAATAGTACTGAAAGACATATCTCTGAGATGGGAATTTCTGTCTTCAAAGCAGTACTTCCTCATTCTATCCTTACCCCTTTGCCTCAGCCATCCTTTATACCACTACTCACTTGATTAAATTGAGTATCCACTGTTTTCACATTTGCATTCCACCTTAATACTGTATTTCTTACTTTATTACTCCAATCCTTCAAAACACTGATGTATTTAACATTTCTTCCTTCCTCAATCTATCTTATCTTTGAATTCTACATTAACTTCAATCTGTCTTATCTTTGAATTCCACATTAACTTTTCAGAAAATCCATTCCTACTGCTTGAATTCCACTAGTCATTTTCCTAAGACAGTTAAGTATCATAACAAAACATTACAGCAAACTGCATTCTTCTTTCCACAAAACCATAACACACATAAATGCTCAATTTTTTTCCTTGAATATTCATTATAATCATCAGTTGCATTAACTACTCTGGATTTCTATTCTCTTTGATACAGGTCCTTATGTTCGTGTACCCTTACTGGAAGTACACTTTGTAGCCTCTTAATCTGTCTGTCTAACAATATTTCTACATGTCATCATTACTCTATTACCAATTTCAAGGACTGATTAGGTAAACAGCCTCTGAACTCATTCATACACACCCAATGGGTTACAGTAGAAACAGACTTTCACAATTACAATAGTGCTTCTTTCTTTTCCAGTTTACACATTTTCTCACACACATCCAGTGGGTTAAAATTGAAACATATTTTTCACACTTACAATATGGTTTCTTACATTTTCAATTTACACATTAATTTATTTCAAGTGAGACCAACATCTCCATTCATACGCATTCCATACACAAAATGCTTCCACAACATCTGACCTGAAAATCATACCTCAAACATCTTTGCCATAATTAACTCGCTCATCCATGGTGTACCTTTCCTTCATGTGGCATGAAGTCAAAAGAATGGCTCAAGAAGGAAAGTCTTTTACAGTAATATGATCATGAAGAATGTACAGCAAGTGACATCCTGGTAAGAAGATATGCAAGTAGTACAGGCTATCAATGTTATATTAAACCATCAAAGTAAAATGAGGCCTCTCTGTTGTACTACAACTTGCTTGTTAATCACTTTTCCTATACATCATACATTCTTAAACTGCGCCATGGTTCATTAGTACATCTGTGGCTAAATCCAGCAAGTCATTTTGTTGTATCCTGACCCATAACAGCAAACTTGGCATTTTGCTGTGAAGCACACCCTTAGGAAACAGCTGCTGTCAGTAACACTGAGAGTTCTCAGACCAACAAGCTTTCCTAAGATGCTTTGTATCAGAGTATGAAAATCTTTCATTCCAGGAATAGAAAGTCAAATACCCAAAAGTTCTTTGAAGTTGACCTTTAAACCATATCTTCCAATTTCTATGAAGACCCTTCTGTGATCAGTTAGTTAAACAAGCTTCCAGTGAGTCTGATGGTACATAAACAAGCTTCCAATGAGTTTGATGGTACAAACTCATGGCAGCAATGTTCAGTCCTCCATCATAACTAAAAATTCTTCAACATTTTGGCCAAAAAATTTTTACCTGAAGTGGATCCTCCAGGACTTCTGAGCAGATAGGACAAAGCAGCTCCTCATCCACCTCCCCCTGGAACCTTGTCAGGTCGAAACCCATAACACCAATAACTGAAAAAGATATAAATGCATTATAAAAGCAACTTAACATATCATAATGCTTTTTATTCATATTCACAAAGGGAAGGTATACCTTCTATTAATAAGGAAAGCTGTCCTCTACCCCTCCACCAAGTCTCTGAACAAGTTATCCTCATGAAAAACTGATATACAAGTTTTCTAGATGCAAATTTTGTGCTGTTGGGCTCCTCTGGTATGCTAAGGAAAATCTAATTTAATTCCTTTTTGAAAAATTCTGTATTTCCTCACAGAGTTTCTGATATCTACCAATCACGGTTAAACAGACATGGATCCTACACCTCTGCTGCTATCCCTATCATTTCCTATCTATTACACTGCAACATACAATTATAAGGCAGTGTTGGAGGCACATGGCTTGGTAGTGTGACTCTACAGTCAAGTGTCACTTTTGCAGTGGATACCATGACTCAGCTTTGAGCAGACAGAAGACTGATCAGAGGGAGAAGGTTCCTCCTAAAGTCTCAATTGTGAAGTGACTCACAATACTTAGTCACTAGTATACTCCAAGCAACCCAGATGGGAACCTCAACAACTGTCTAAGCAGAAAAATAGCAAAAAGGTTATCCATGCTACCAAGCCAGTTACAGTTTGCTGGGGAAAATACCTCTGGCAAGACACGACAAAATGACAGTGGTGCGCCAAGAAAACTCCAACAATACTGGTATAACAAAAGACACATACATAATATTCACTCCCCACACCTCAAATATTATACCACAGGCATCTAGCAAACTATAAGCCCCCAGAACACTTACTAATGCCAGTTCTGGGCAAGAAAAAGAATCCCTTACTATCCTCTACAAAAAATTCATCCACTCCACCCTAAACTATGTCTCACCTGCCTGGTCATAATCCTGTGTAAACAAATCATAACAAAGCTACAAACCACACATAACAAGGCACTTAATGAATCACCAACAACCAAGAAAGTACAAACTTTAACACCTGCACAATGAAACAAAAATACTTCCAATCTAATCTTACTTCAGTATGTTCAACACTAAGATCTCTGCAACAGGACATGTAATCACTCTATGCTGATCTCATTTCTGACCTATATGCAACTAACAAAACTGAAGTATGAAAATTCCTTCACCATCATCATCATGAATGATCAACTAAACTCCTTTTCTCAAACCTATTACACTGACACTTTCCATATCTTTCATGAGAAACAGCCTGTTCTTACTTCCATTCCCCTTATACCATCCTCCTCCACATACACACACCAATCCTCAAAGGGGTAGAATGTATGTCACTGGTGCTTTCGAGTCACCTACAGGTCAACAACATGTCAACCTGAACTCTCTCTCCCCCCACCCATCCCAGCTTGATACGTGGATTAAATCTGATTGGATTATCATCTTCACATAAGTGTGTCTACCTGCAATGATCCTGAAAACAAACTAAGGAAAGTCTCTTTTTGGAATATTCAATAATATTCTGTATACATACTATACAATGTATATTCTGTATACATACTATACAATGTATATTAAGACTGCCACAGTGAGAGGGTCAAAATAATCACAAGATGAGTTTTAATTTAAAATTTTTATTCATATGACGAATAATATCTAAGTATTATATAACTAATACTGGGGGAGACAGTTTCATTATGTGTATCAAACCCAATGATATGCCAATCAGTTTCCATAAGTTGAATTTGCTGCATTGCTAACAATAGCAATCTGTCTGAGTCAACACAATGGAATCATTTACCTTGGGGTATATTAAAAATAACATATCTGTACTAACAATAATTACATCAATGGATACTTTACTGCCGACAGAACTCTTTCGCCATTGGTGATCACTGTAAAGAATGAGTCAAGGCCTATTACAGCTCCAGATGGAAACTAGCTTTGGGAAATGGTGATTTATCTCTTTAGTGCTTTATACAGTTCAGTGTGATGACAGATATACCTAAGGAACAAGACCTAGAGCATTATGCTTTATCAAAGAATAAGAAATAAGGTATACGCAGGAAAACATAATGTTAAAGTAAAATAAGTTCTACACTTGTCAAAAACTACAGATACATAGGAAAATGTGGTTAAAGTAAAATAAGTACTACACTTGTCAAAAATCTACAGAAACCATGAAAAGCACCTTAGCACTTAAAACTTATCTTAAGTTTCAATATATAGTAAAAATATTCTAATCAAGCTCATAAAAATGCAGCACCAAAGTAGTACTGGATGCCAACAGCAAGCCATGTGTGCCCCAGCATCAGATTACTAGGTAAGGCTAGGTTAAAGCTTTTATGTTATGTTGATATTTTACAAGTGCATTAACTACTTTAATCTGAATCAATCTCATATCTTCCCTGACATACATGACCCTTGTTGCCGAATCTGGTGTCATTCAATATAAAAAAAATGCAGAAAATTATGCTCAGCAGATATTTCTGCAATCACAACAAATTCTATAAAACATCTGAAACATAAATAGCCATATCCCTGGGCTAGTTCTGATGCGCAGCTAAAACAGACTTTTACCAAACATTTTATACACCATGTTAGGCTTAGTGAAGTTAGATCTCTTGAGTTAATGTTAAGTTTTAGTCAAACATTAGATAAATATGAAACAAAGGAAAACAATCTATCAAGGAACCGATCCTAACTTACTTCAAATTCCTCAAGTGATCACTGCAGGTGTAACAAAGTTCTGCTGACCGTCACATACTTGTGGTAAGGATTTTGTCACAGCTGAATTTCCCTTTTCACTGCTTCCCAAGGTAAATAATTATCCAATATTAAACCAAAATTCAGCAACAGAATATGTCACCACTGCCCACTTGGTCTATATTCATTTGTAAGATTTCACTGAAGGTTCACTTAAAGATAACAGCATTTCTTTCACTGTTCAGAAACTAAAATCACAGTCAACATACCTACTAAAGGCCACACCACCCGTGTATGAGACAATATCATGGGTGAAATATGCATAACTGTATAAAGCAGTATTCTTGGCGTTCACCGGTGGCTGTGTATCAGTACTACAGCACCTATTACGATGTCAGGCTTTAATCTGATGTGCTTCTTTCACCACTAAAAATCTATTTCAATAGTACAAGCTTCACGTTCCCTTCCTCCACGAACTTTTGAAAACTTTCATCACTTGAGTATACACGAGTCCAGTCGACTCGCGCTGTGGCGAGCGAAACACTTACCTCCCGTTCAAATATTACACTCCAAGCCATAAAACACACCGATTACATCCTTATGACATAATTGCGAACACTGTGGAGACTGACCCGAGTGGTGGAGGAGGGTCAGGGAGTGCCGAGGCCAGTGCTCATGGCTGCCCGGCCCTGTTTACCAACAAACTGTGCAAGGCGCCGCCAGGGACGCGCCAGCCATGATGGTGCACTAGCCAGCTGGCTCACCCACTACTACTGCCATCTGTTGGCTGAGTGCACCAGACAGCTGGTGTCACCCAACCATCTCCTCGTGTAATCTGATGACCGAGTAGACCACAGGCAGTACTGGACTTAACGGGTTTATAGGTACCCAAAAGTAATTTATCCATTTGTTTGCAAGGTATGGGACATCCATTCTTCCTGCAAACCTATCTCTTCTTCCAGTCTGAAGCCGAGCAGGGAACCTGGCACATCAGACTTAGAAAAACCTTTCTGTACCCAGCTTTCGTCTATAAACGATACTGTTGTAAGTATCTTGTATGTATTTTGCCAAAATAAACTCATTCGTGGCAACCTGTCCTTTTCAATTGGTGAGCCTCTCTAAGTTTGTGGTCTTTAGCTAAAAGTAGCTCTAGCAACTTTTATTTCACTACCTTTTCTTAGCTTTTACTATCTGACGATATTTACAGTTTCTCTCTAAAGGACAAGGCAACTCTTTCTATCTTTCTTTTCTCTTCTAACCCGTAACATTCATTATTCGTTGTAAAAAAAAATCAGTTCTAGTAAGGTATATGGATCTGATATCATCCCCATTCGCATTTTGAAGGGGTATAACGTTTACAAGGCGAGATATCACTGACTTTTCTTTTTATCTTTCTAATGTTTGGTCGTCCTCTTTGAGAGACAAGGGAATCCTGCCTGTGTTGCAGTCCTTTATGTATGAAAAACTTTCGAGTAATGGTGGCGGGGTCTGATTTTAACTTTTTGCATTTCCTTCCTCACGGTGTGCTCACATCTAACATCTTTTCTGGCCACTTGGGTGCCGTAATTGTTGGTAGATTAATCTCTTCTCTTTCCCTGTTTGTAGAAATGTTCCTCGGGGTTCTGTCCAATCTCCAAAGTTCTTCCTCCTGTTTTTCAACGATTTTCCTTTTAACATATAACCAAATACACTCAAAACACTGACGACTGAACACTGCATTTTTCCATTTCTCCCCAGCAAATCCATTTCGTCTTTTACGTTCGGTCTGCGTCTCCTCTCGTCACAACCGCCTTTATGAGCTTATCTACGAAGAGGATTTCTCCCTGCTTGATATATGAATATACTATCACTAATCTTCGAAACTCCACAAGTAGCTAAGTGTATCTCTCAAGACAATAGGAATCCTGCTCATAAGCTGTAAATTCACCCCTGAAAAGTTTTTCCTATTTTTTGTTTCAAAAAATGACCAACGCGTCGTGCCAAGGACAAAAACATTCCCCAGTCAAAAACCTTAACGGGTGAAAGAATGTCGAAATTAATCAAGGCTCCGCAGATGTTTGTATACCTCATTCTTAAAGGTAGAAAGGCTAGACGAAAAGGAAGCAGACAATTCCACGGCCTAACTGGTTGAGGAAAGGTCATTCCTCGAGTGGCAAGGCTCCACATTGAAACTGTTGAAGCAGCAACCACACGCGTGCCTCGGGTCCAAGCTTGCTAACAGATACGTTTATTGTTGTAAAGGTTAAAGTTACTGGCAGTTAGATATGCACGGGCTGCCTGGGATCAAACCCGCAAAGGTTCGAATCCTGGTCGCGGCAACCGGTTCAGAGTCCACCTCGCTGTTCATCCTCCCCTAGGGACTGGACGATTAAAGGAGTACCAAGGAATATTCTTTGAGGAATACCTAGAATAGGCTAGAATGTGTATGTGCATACATGCATAGAAGTAAAGACGTAGTACATAATTCAAGGTTAAGAAACGAGTCAACACGAGTTAAAAACACACACTTAGTAATCACAAACAAATGGTAATCATAGCTCATGAGAGTAGTGACCAAAGTGATAACAGAACAAAAGGCAGGCAACATTTCGGCATACTGAGAAAGATAGCTGGGGAGGTGAAGATAAGATAATGAGATGGAAGAGTCTTGATTCTACTCTCGGTAGCAGAGAGAGATGGACAAAGAACCACCTCAAACATGGGAGAAGTATGCCGTGCTTAATTAGGCAAATAAAACTCATGTAGAAATTAGATAGTTGCTCACAAGAAAATAACCGGCACTCTTAACAACACTCACAGATTTTAGGAAGACTGTGATGTTGATAATGAGGGGTTTTCAAGATTAGAGTGATTATGATTATGCTCAGCATGTTTATGCCATTACATATTAAGTATGTAATTAATTGAGTTGGGCAACACGAGTGTTAAACTCTCATTCCGTAACACACAAGTAGCAATGACAATTACAGGGTGAACTGTAGTGTTTTGGGAATGACACTAAGAGTGACACTAAAAGAGATATAGGGAGAAATTGCGCTTGGATTAACCAGTTTATTGTTTCCCTGTTCTGAGATTAAACAAAAGATTGATTCATTCTTTTGTGATCTCACATCTTATAAGGGATGTTCAAAACAATCAACTTGTCTATCTTCCTAAGTTGACCAGATCTTGATTCATTTGTCTGACGCCGGAGTCATTCCTCACCATCTGTACTTATGCCAGCATCGCGAGACTCATGCCGATCCTTTCCTCACTCAACTTATCTCATCTTTCCATAATCATGCTCCTCCAGTTGTACCCCTATCAGTCCTCACCAGTCACAGAACTTAGAGGAAAGAGCATCCTTAAAAGAAAATAATCCTCGCATCTCTTTAGACCTTTCTTATGGTTCGTTTAACGCCCGGCCTCGATGGGGCCTTTAATCAGTGAAACATACAAAGAAAAAATGAAGTGGGAATTTTTACACTTGAGGACCCATCTCATCCTTGCATTTGTATCATGTAGGCTTTTGAGTTTCTTAGTACCATTTGTATTTTTTTTTTTTATGTTGAAGGCTCCAGTCACGGACAAGAGTCCACATCAAGGCCGGGCCCTAATTGGAATATAGAGAGAATTGAGAAAGGGGGTAAAACAGACAGGGAAAGTATTTACAAATTTTTAAGACAGTGAAAAACATGTCCCTTGAAATGAGCCGGGTCATAGTTATTGGGAAAGACATGAGAAAGTAGAGTTCCAAAGCTTCGACGTGTAGGGAAAGAAGCAGTTATCAAAACGGCACACCCTTGAGTTGCCAATGACCACACAATAATCATGTGACGCAGCAGCTTGCCGAGTATTCCGTGGTCTAGCTAGTGGTGGGGGCACACAAGC
>JAYMFT010169543.1:0-12259 GCA_038088735.1 Panulirus argus | reverse complement strand
GCACCACTTTAACGCTCCTCAGTCAGGACGGTAGTACCACCCTGGGCAGCTGTTGTCAACAACCTACTACCTAATAGGTTGCTCCAAGGGGATGGGATAATCCTTAAATTAGCTGGGGTATTGGGAGGGGCCAATACACTGTCACCTGAGCCCTCCCTCTCACTGGTGGCAGGGTCACACTGTAAAATCTAGTCAGAGGAGTATGCCGTAAAATTGCGGTTATGGAAGGGGCCATTACTCTACTACCAGAGCCCTCACTCCCAAAGGCAGCAGTCATTTATGTTCGCTGTAAGCATATATATACATATATATACACATACACACATATATATATATACATACACATATATATGTATATACATTATATGCAAATGTTATCAATCTGATTAATCCTAAATATCAATGGAGAAGCCATTATTCACCACATCATCAATTCATCAGAGCATATGTCAGGTATGTGTATATTTCAGTTCTGATAATATTGCGATAACAAATTTCTTTGCATATATACTCAATTCTCTTCGTAACATAAGATTTAGCTATTTTTTCTATAATGTGACCACAGAAAACGATCGTATAGCGTGTGTTTCAATACGATGGGATTATGGAAAAATTCGATCTAGATGTTTTTTCTACAGGTGTAGACTAAATATGTTAGCCTGTTCGTCCAAAGAACTTCTTTTTTTTTGAACAAAGAAAAAATTACCGATAACGTTAGCTGCCTGGTGAGTTCAAATAGCAATTTATTAACGTTACCATAATGCAACGCATAGACAGTACCGCTCTCTTGCTACGTCACTGGCGTTAGGCCAATAAACATGTTGTTAGGTCCCCTTTTTTTCATCTCCTATTGTATATTTCATTCAGCCCGTTTGAGAGGCTTGCTTCTTTCCCTACATTAATTTGGCTGGTCGGTGACTTTTGGTGACTGGGGCTGCTTCTCCATCCGCGCCATGGTTAATCTATCTCTGCCCAGATAATGTGTTGCAGTCTTTAATATGATGCTGAAATGTACCAATTTCTTCCACAACATTTTTCTTAAATCTTTTATCGTCTTCACAACTTATTCCATTTTCCCAACCACTTCTGTAACCTAGTCAAAAGCTATGGCTCTCTCGCTACGTCACTGGCGTTAGGCCAATAAACATGTTGTTCGGTCCCCTTTTTTTCCTCTCCTATTGTATATTTTATTCAGCCCATTTGAGAGGCTTGCTTCTTTCCCTACATTAATTTGGCTGGTCTGTGATTTTTGGTGACAGGGGCTGCTTCTCCACCCGCGCCATGGTTAATCTATCTCTGCCCAGATAATGTGTTGCAGTCTTTTATATGAGGCTGAAATGTACCAGTTTCTTCCACAACATTTTTATTAAATCTTTTATCGTCTTCGCAACTTATTCCATTTTCCCACCCACATCTGTAACCTAGCTATAATCTAGCGATAATATCATTACGTCTATTCTTGCTATATGTATACACAATGATCTACACCTCTATTTCAGCATCATAAAACCAATTTATATTCCTACTTTTCTCTTTGATTTTTTTCTTTCCAATAAATCCTTATCTGCAAATTACCTTTGAGAAATGTTCTTTGATTTCCATATATGTTTAGGTTTGTATATCTCCCACTCGCTCTCACTCCTTTCCTGCATGTAGTGTCAATACATATCTCTTCCATAAGCAATCACGTTCCTCATCTCTCCACTCTCTACCCCTTTCCTAAACATTATCATCTCACCTTCTACACATTTTACCCGTACATATAAGCAGTCCTTCCATAAATACCTTCCATTCTTTGTCCACTTTCCTACTTTTGTTAACTCTCACCTTGTCATTATTTACCTACTAATTCCCTGTATCTGTACACTCAAGCCCCTTTTCCAGGCTCGCTTGCTTTCATCACCTTCTTCCCATCTATGCCATTACTTTCCATCCTAAAACCACAAGAAACTTTCACACTCGCCTCCACCATGGAGTGACATCCCACCAAAATTCCATCCCAGCAAATTCTCTTTTCTGTTTGCTCATCACTTAAAACACAATCCAATAATGCCTGCTAGCACTTAACCCCACCCACCCTTGTATACTTATGTATGGAACTCCTTTAAAACAGGTATTCCCAGTCCTTTTTTTGAGCAAACTACTCGAAAAGCTGTAACATTTTAATTTACACTGGCTACCCCATGTTCCCTTATATAACCATCAACTGCCACATCATCGACTCGTGCATCCAAATTTCCCACCTTTAATACTCGATCCCTTGCATCATAATTGCTGGTTACTCAGCTCCTTTCAAAACACTAACTTTTCTTCACTCCTCTCGCTATCACTTCTCATAATCCACTTTGATTCCCACCTACATCAGTCTGTAACACATTCCTACATCTCCCCTTCAGCAGAATGCCACTCCTTCATTTAATCTCTCCCTCACACTAACCCTGGACCCAACTCTGTGGAGATTCTCAAATCATTCTTCTCCCTTACTTCCTAAACTTACCTTCACTCAGAGTCAGAACATCCAAGTTCCTCTTCCTACACATAATACTTATCTCTCCTTCTCCTTGTTACTACCAAGCGCATTCAGATAACTCAACCTTTGAAGAGGATGAGAATACCTTGCTTGGCTTGTGTCCTACTCGTAGAAAATGCAATGGAAGATGAGGGTTTCCGACCCCTTGCTCCCGTCTCCTATAGTCGACTGCCTTCTGCGACACACACAAGACACGAGGGTAGTATTTTGACTAATAGTATTAGTTCTGCAAAACGTGTGATTATTGTTGCAGCAACAAAGCAGTAAATAAAATCGATAGTTAATAAACCTTTACCTTTAGGTTCATTTATTGGTATGGCTCGCACACGCATTCGTAACTACGTACTATACATGAGCCTAGTAAAGCTGGTGATGGAGAACGTAAAAGTACAATATTATGGTAAAGAAAAAAAAGCTTGCTTCATAGGTAGGACTGAGTGTTCATAATACGCGAATGCCCCATTTACCTGTCTGTAGAGCACGTTGTAAGTCATGAACGTCTGTAGGTGTTCATTATGGGAGCAAAGGGGAAAAACAATTGTTACTGAAATCGTGAACTAGTTCCCAGCCATCTCTTCAATTAACTCTATTCTTGCAATAGAATCAATAAGACAAAAATTAAGCTCAGAACACTAGCCATTTTGACAAAAAAGTGAAAAGCCGCTACCACAACCGGTCGCGCAATTTCTGGTTTACTATAGACTGATGCCATATTTCGAGGGCTAGTTCGCGGAAGAATGATGAACTTGGCTCGAATGGAGGACACTGGGAGATGATTTATATCTCCCATGTCGATGAAGATGGTGCTTCCTACAGATGAATCTGTTCCCTTTGAATTTCCCGGTGTTAGCGTGTGACGTTACACCAGCTGACATATACAAGGGAGTGGAGGGCGATGGCTTGCCGAGTAATGGCGTCGTCAACTTAAACGGGTAAATTACAATATTTCACTTACTTGACTCTTCCAAAGGCCTCAAAAAGGCTTTCAAAATAACATAGAAGCATGCGAGTCTGGTTGTAGGGCATCTGGGGGGTTTACTGTCCAAGTATTTGCGAAATTTTGGATTTTATGGCGTATGTTTACATCGGTGGCTGTTGGGAAGTGATTATCTTAGAGGAGCCTGGATGTGCCTTTATCTCCTGTATTGATCGAGAAACATATCTCATCTTCAGTCATTTTTTCTAATTGAATTATCGACATCGTCTGTTACCAGACGCTCTTGCTGCTTAAAGTATTTTTGCGGTGTCATTATGACACTTAAAGAGGTTTCCATAGCTGGTTTGTTATTCTTAAGAATAGCATTTTCTAGGTACATTTATCATTAGCCATACGTACTAGAAAATCATTTATCCGTAATAAGACTTTTACTGATATAGATTAAATAAGATAAACACTTTCCTTTCTCTGGAGGGTAGACTGTTCATATCGCCATTAATGTACTTTAGTGCCATTATGATTCTGAATTATATATGAAGCTTTTATTTTGCAGCAGTAGTGTACTGTATGGAGGATAGAAAAATGGATTTATCAATTTTATGTATAAAAGAAAATTTGTTGCAGTCGTGGAGTTTCTGCAAAACTTTCTTGTGGTGTTAAAGATAAATTTTAGAACTTATTGGAAGATTTTTAATAAGTTTACTGGGTATCAGGAGAGGAAATATCATGCCTCTGGCTATACTGAAATGAAGAGAAAGTCCTATGTTAGAATAGTCAGAAGTGATCCACCTTACCTGACTCTTGAATTGTAGGCTTAGCACTCCATTCTCATGGTCCTACCCATTCTCAGTCTGACCCAGAGGTGTATGATAAATAAAAAATAAATAACCTGGACACAAGCTAGCCATCGTGCAACTAATTATTCATATTCATGAAATTGTACGTGAGTCGCTTATGGTTGCACAAGCACAAAATGTGGTTATTAATACGAATTGTTGATTTTTTTTTCTCATTAAGAAAATATATCCACAAAACTCATTTAAGTTTTGATGAAAGAGAAGCACATGAAATCATAAACTGTAAGACAGTAAAAACTGATATAAGAAGAAATTGTTCAAAATATTTGTGAAATAGTAGTAACAGCAAAGTCACAAGTGATTTGTAAGTTTAGCTCCATAAAATCTAAATGACTACTTATGTTTAAGATTCTTTATGTAGTTTGTTTTGTTTACAGAAATATCTGTTGAACATGATTTGAAGCATTATATTGTTACTAGATGCTGTTACATAAATGTTTCCCATACACTGGTCGATATTAGTATTGAAAACTCATATTAATCTTATTTGTTTTTAAAGAAAATACTTTCAAAAACCACACATCTTCAAACAAATTCAGATTGAAGGTCGTAGCTTCAAGCAAGCCATTGACATAATTGAAGAGGAGTAATAGCATCCTTTGTTTCCTTCCTCAGAGATAATCTCTCAGGGAAAAAAAGTCAGAAATTATTTTTGGCAGAAACTATGAAATATTAGTTATAATTACATAATAAAACTGGGAAATTATGAGGAATTAGTGCTGACAGTTGAAATGGGTGTGAATAATGGCTCCAAGTATACTTGACACACATTCAAGTCAGTCACCCGTAATACTTGTACTGATACACCAAATCACTCAATGTAAATGGGAAACCTGACGCTTGTTTTTCTCAGTAATGTTCTCAGGTCTGAGGATTCAGTGGTATACTGGAGAAGGTTGAGGTCTTAGTTATTAGCAAAAAAGTAATTTTTTGCTTGCATCTTACCTGTCAAAGTTATGAAAATTATGTATTGACGGAGCAGTGCCTGTTCAGGGGATGTACGATTGTATGGCCATGAACTGCAGGATATGATCATTGGCAAGAATATATATGACCTTGAATAGGGAAATGCTGCCATTTCCTGTTCAAGCATATATAACTACACATATTTCTCAAACATTGCTTATTTTCCCCAGTTTTTTTAATTTGTTCCTACTTACGTGTGTTGTGTCTGTGTGTGTGAACGTTGCATGCAAAATATAGTGTAGCATACGTACTGTACTATGTATCAGCCCTTTGGGTCACCAAGCAGGAAGAGATTTTATTTAAGATCACAGTCAAAAATGTTTTGGAAACTGCCTTAAACTGTGACATACATCATTTGATGGCTTATGATTGACGACAACAAACATCGTATGAGACAAGATTTTTGCACCCATATTATAAATTGTGTGTTGTTTAGGATATATAGATGACGTCACATCCATTAGGCCTCCTCATACTACTCATATGTCACTCAGGCTCAGTATTATCTTTGTTAGCCTGCAGGACTTACATTGCCATCTTATGGTAACATCTTCCCAGGCGGGTGCTATGCAGACAGATTATCCATCTGTACTGCTCTTAATATTTATGTTTTGCCTTATGAAGGAAAATTAAATATTCACTCTAATGCATTAAGATGTTGAGCTATGTGTCTCCTTATTTTCCATCAGGCTTATAGTAGGCACACTTAGTATATTTCTGATTTAGGCTGTTTTACAGAGTGGATATGTCATGGGATGATTGACAGTACTGAGCTGCTCTGCCCCAGGTATATTAATGGTGATTTTGATTCTTAGATAGTTAAATACATCTATTGTTGCACATACATATCAGAGAAAGTTAGTTCATTCCTTCTTGTTCTTTTTTTTTTTTTTAGGTACTGACACATACTGTTAATATATTCTTTGTCTTTACAGAATGGATGACTTAGATGCAGATATAAAGCTGGAGGCTGGGGGGGAGGAAGTGGGAGTGCAGTATAAAGATCCACTGCTTGTGCCTACACCTGTGCTTCTTTATCGGAGGGAAGTGCACACCAGGTATCCACAGGCCACTGTCAATCAGTTGCATAGGGTGACAGAGGATACTTTGGTGTACCGTCAGCATTCTCAGCTATCATGTCAACTCCCAGGGGCACCGAAATCTACATTCTTGATGGTGTTTAGTCCTGATGGGTAAGTGTTCTGGCTTTTTATTACTGTAAATTAGAAAGAAT
This sequence comes from Panulirus argus, assembly GCA_038088735.1. Classification (NCBI taxonomy): domain Eukaryota; kingdom Metazoa; phylum Arthropoda; class Malacostraca; order Decapoda; family Palinuridae; genus Panulirus; species Panulirus argus. The sequence goes on along the minus strand of JAYMFT010169543.1, from coordinate 5,735 downwards.
ACAGAAACATTTCACAAGCAAAATTGATGGTCTGGAGCATAGGAACTATTTTGAGAGTTGAAAGAACTTAACTCTCTACAATCTAGAAAGAAGGCTGGAAAAGTAATGAAAATATGTTATGCAGCAAATAGAAGGCATAATGATTAACATCTTAAACCTGAAAGCATTTCACCTTGGAAGATACAGAATTATTAAGTTGGAAGTAGTTTCTAGGAGCATACTAAAATGATTTTTTTCATACCTTTGTCAGTTTCCCTAGTGGGCATGGTAGTGTCAGGAATGGATGAATGAGCTTGTCTCCATCCCTTGCTCCTTCTTCTGGGATTGGGGAGATTCCCTGTATAAGCATCAAATATAACACCTGGTGAATGGGATGGTATGAATTAGATTGATGTGCGATATAGGGGTAACATTCTGTCAGTGGGCAGAACCAGATCATAGCAACCATTCATCGTAAATTATGGTGTAGTCTTTGGAGCTTGATTCTGGTTTCCATCCATTATATAGGACAGAGAGTGGTTGTGTGTAAATGAGGCCATTGTCCATATGTTCCTGATGCTACCTTGCTAAGATGGGAGAGGCAAATGGGTATAAAAAAGATTATGGTATTTTCAGAGATAGGGTTACAGAAAGTAATATCAGTTTTCTTTTGTGCTCTACAGATCAAAAGTTGCATCTACTCATGGAGATCACAACATATATGTGAGTGAAGTAAAAACTGGTCAGTGCATATGCACCCTGGAGGGTCATCCCAGAACCCCTTGGTGTGTCGCCTTCCACCCAGCATCGAATGATATCATTGCATCTGGCTGCTTGGGTGGGGTAGTCAGAGTGTGGGATCTTAAGGTTGGTGACATTCTAATGTCCAGTTTTGTAAAATCTTGGTTGAATTATATTGTAATTCCAAACTGACTGCATATCTTATTTATATTTTAACTTCTGGAAGAAGGATATTCCCTACAAAACCTTATGGACAACATAGCTCATTCCCCCCACATTAATACCCCTTGTTTCTTACCTTGAATCTTTTGTAAATATAGTCATTTACTTCAGTGTGTCATCTAAATTGATTGATGTAAATGCTTAAAGATTTCATACACTTTCAAGTTGGATCAGTTATTATATAATATATTTATTTTTTATGTATTGATGATTACCCCAGGATTCTTTCTAAGAAAGATTCCTGCTGTAACCCAGGACCTCTTTCTAAAAGCTCCAGCAGCCCATGGCTGTGCTGGTTCAAGTAGCAGGGAATGTAGAACCCTTTAGAAAGAGTTCTTTGACAAGACTGTACTCCTAATGGTACAGCCTCATCAAAGGTGACTGTTTCCCTGGCAATGTAACCTCAAGCAGGCAGAGACTGGTAACACCGTTTATTAGATTAAAGGTTATAATTGTTCTTTACCATAGACTCTACTTCAGCAGTTTTTCATAGCAGACATGTAAGCAAGGAAGAAACAAACTCTCTACTTGCAAATATTAGAAGAGTGCTATGCATGATCCCTGTCTTTTGACAAAATGATTAGAGCAATAGGTAAAAGTAGTAAGTAGGAACACTAGATAAGAGCATTAGTTAGAAACAGTAGGTAGAGGCAGTAGACAGGAACATTGGGCAGAAGCATTAGGTAGATGTAGGAGTTTAGAACATTAGGCAGGGGCATGTAGGTAGTCACAGGTAGACACATTCAGTAGGCTTAGTCAGTAGGAGCCTGTGGAAACATTGTGCCAGTGGCTAGTTAAAGGTAAGGCACTAAAGGCTAAGAAGTAGCATTGGAGTTCACCAGTCGCAGAGACTGCTGTGGCCACCCCCTTGAGGGAGTTCCCAGGGGGAATAGATGCCAGATATATAGATAGATAGAAACAGAGCACTATAGAGGCTTGAGCCTGTGCTTTGTAGTAGTGTTTGATATTGATTGTTAAACAAGGTAGAAAAGAAACTTTTTGAGAAGTTTGTGGATTGTTCAGTTTTTTCTTTAAACACATAGGAAGAGAACTTTGAACACATTTAATAATCTCTGTTATGTTCAGTATTGTTTGTTCAACAGTGTGGTAAAGACCTTTGGACCTATGATTCTTAAGGTACCTCTGTATTGATTATTAAACAGGGTGGCAGTGAAGTTTGGACCTCAGAAAGGAAGATTAATATTGCCTCATTAGCCTTCCATCCAACAGACCAAGTTCTTGTCATAGCAACTTTCAATGAAATATACTTCTGGGACTGGTTTCAGCCTCAGCCTTTTGCAAAGATATGTACAGCAGATGAAAAAGAAAAAGTAAGGTAAGATCACTCACTTTTATCGTCCTGCTTTGTTAGAGACATCATGTGAACTCATCTGGTTCATTTTTCCAATTTTTTCCTCAACTTTTCTTATTTCCTTTTCTCATATATAGAATTGCTGGTATTCTAAAGTTGGACACAGACTGTTCCTCCGTCAGTATGTATACTTTGTATCTTGTTTAAGCTTATTGATGATTATTTTATGTTATCACCTATTACATCCAACTGAGTAATTTTTTGCATGATGTAGGGTATCTTGTTTAGATATTTCTCTTTTGTGTTCTGTCCTTAAAGCATGAGAAAATCTCTGGTATGGGTGCACCAGAGCTTAGGTCTGGCCAGAACATTATTTTTTACTCTTTTAGTTCTTGCTCCAGCTGGAACTTCTTCAAGATAAGAGTGTAAAGATTTTCTGCAGTCATTTTTTTTCTGGTTATAAAGCTTCATGAGAGGGATTTAGGGTGTGTCCTTTTAAATGATATCAAAATATGTCTGAAATCAACCAGACCCAACCTAAAGTGGATGTGTGGTCGAGCCAAGCATACAGAACAGTGCTATTGCTTGCGCATGTTTGGTTGTCATGTTTTTGCTGTGCCACCCTTTGCTGCTTTCCACAATTATCTTGCATCAAGAAATATATTCATTCTAGACAGTTTCAAGCCTTAAAGCAATATAGAAAGTGAACACACTATAATGAAGTAGACATTAAATTACAGTATTCTGTGCTTGTTTAGCTTTGGTTGATTTAACATGAACCTTGACATTGCAAGCTGAAAGATCAGTTTTAAAAATTTAATAATCAGTCTTTTCATCACCAAAATTACTTGCTGTTTGAAGAAACTGTAATCTACTAATTCTTAATTGTGAAAATGCCACCTTTAGATTTTGGGCAAATATTTCAGTATTTTAGCAGAAAGTTCTAACAGTTTAACAATATGATTAAAATACACTTATATAGAAGCACACACACACACACACACACACAACAGGAAGTGCAGGATTCACTGCACCATGGTCTTTTTAAATATCAATCATATGAAGTGGTTAAGATAAACCTTGGAGTAATGTGTAGGGCTTGGCTGTTGATGATGGTTTTTGGTGCATTATACATAACAGCTAGAGACTGGATGTTGTTGGTTCCTGTTGCTGCCTTATTAATGTGGAAAGGGAATCAGGTATAGAAAATGAAATGATAAATTTTCCATTGTTTCCTGTTTTTGTAAAAAGTTTTTGTGCATCAGTTATGAATGGGAATTTCAAGATGTTTTTGTAAAAAAAATTTTGTGCATCAGTTATGAATGGGAATTTCAAGATGTTTGAATGTGATCTCAATATATCAAGTCTCATCCTGTTGCTGTACTTGGTAGGTGATGAAATTATAGGTTGACACTAACAAGAATGCACAACAAAGAGTATGTTTTACTCTATACTTTACTTAATTCCACATATTTATTTATTTTCTTTACCAAAAATATGTATTATTCAATTGTTTTTAATGTATAGATTTATTTGAACCATATTTCTGCAAAGTAAAACAATTTCATGGTACAGAAAGAAAATTTTCAGCAAGAAAGGATTTAGTATATTCTAGTGCACCACCACTAAATTTTTTTGTAATGATGCTCCCAACCCAGCAGCAGCATAGTGAGTGGAAGGGCTTAACTCTCACGTGTGCAGTTAGGATTGACTCATCCTACTATATTATCTCAGCATATTTCAAGTAAACATGTCACATTTCTTTTGGGTTTTAAACTTTTACTAACTTTCTTTGTATTTATTTAACATTAGGTATGTAAAGTTTGATCCACTTGGGCATAAGCTGATTACGGGCATTGCCTACACTCATCATGACCGGGCATCTCAGGGTTCCTCCAGAATAGGTGGATCTTCTAGTGGGTCATTCCTATCCCGTTCAGAATTGGTTGAACGGGAGCAGCAACTTTCTCACAGTTACAACCAACTATCAAGCCAGTATATCAACCTTGTGTCAAGATTTGAAGCTCTTACCAGTAGAGCATTCAACAGTGTACCCAGAGTAGCTAGTAGAGTGAGTTACAGTGTTGTCATTTTTAATTCTTGTTTGACATGTCGTGTGTCATTGTTTAGGTTCATATAAGAAATAATATTTATAAATCTGCCTCTTGTACTCTAAGATTTAAATCTTAAAGTTATTTTTTTGTGTACAGTAAGCTAGATTTATTGCATTTTAGAGCTGATTAACAATGCAGAACCTCATATTATTTCTTGTGTATATTAAGACATAGTTTTCAGAAACTAAGTGAAGATTGAAAAAAAAAAAATACAGAAGGGTGAAAGGCATGCATGGGATGGAGTGAATTGTCCTGGTAACTGTAAATGTAGAGAAAAGAAATACATAGCAGTTTATTTTATAGCAACTTTTACACAATTACAAGTATTCCCAAAACTATTAGCAGTTTATTTTATAGCAACTTTTACACAATTACAAGTATTCCCAAAACTATCTCTAGATTGACAGAGGTACAGATCCCATAGAACCACCACCAGCAACTACAGGTCGCCAGTCTCTATTAAACCAAGCTCGCCAGTTTGCACAGCAAGTAACTGAGGGAAGAAGAGGAACCACTCAGAGTCAGGTAATATTTGGTGATATGTTGATGATCATCCTTAAATATTTAACCCAATATGATGTGCAGATGCATACCAGGGACGAACTAGATATGTTGTATGGTCTTAATTTTTCCACCTGCATTTAAAGGAACCAGTGGCCCTCATACTCGCCAGAGGCATGTAAAGATGTCATGTATCATCCGTAATTAATTGGCCTTCAACATAAAGAAATATCCACAGGGCTCTTACCCAGAGAATACCATGAGAAGAGGAAGTGGCTTGTGCTTCCACCTTGGTGTGGCCCTCATGTAATACCTTGTAAATAGATGAGATTTTGTAGGACTCAGATGGTGATGACAGCCGTCTGTCATATTTGGAGAGATTTGGAGGCCATGAAGATGGATATTGAATGTGGTAGTAGAGGAAGACTCAGTCTCTAAGGACAGCCGATTTAAGTGAGAGGAAGGATGATTCCCTGGGGTTGCTGGATATGGCTAAGTTTAGATGGCAGCAGCTTACCTAGATTTAGATGTCTTAGTGTTATACAAAGGTTTGAATGGTGTCAGTGTACCAAGATTTAGATACCTTAATGTCATACAAAGGTTTAATTGGCTGTGATATGATGTGCTTAGATGACTTACAATGTTTTGCAATATTACTGATTTTTCTGATATTCCTCTCTCTTTTTGGGAGAACCTTTTTGTAACCCTAGAATGTTCTGAGAGAAGGTTAAAGGCAGATGAATCCCACAGAATCTTCATGATCACTTTTTTAAGATTATACTTTTTATTTCTTTTTGTGTAACATGCTCTCTCTCTCTCTCTCTCTCTCTCTCTCTCTCTCTCTCTCTCTCTCTCTCTCTCTCTCT
>JAYMFT010169532.1:0-12259 GCA_038088735.1 Panulirus argus | reverse complement strand
ATATATAAATTTAGCTGTAATTTATGATGTGTCTTTCGCTGTAGTTCCTCCGAGAATCATGGACGCCAACACGAGTTCAGACATCGAGGTCAGAGAGGGTCAGAGGGCCCGGCTGGTGTGTGGAGCCAGCGGTACCCCAGAGCCGACCTACAAGTGGCGTAGAGAGGATTCTAAACTCATCGACGTATCGGGGAACACAGGTGAGAGGGGGGGGGAGGATGGATACATGGCCACAGGTGTGTATGTGGATACAGGTGAGAGGGGGATACATGGTCGGTGTGATGAATCTATGAGTAGAGATGTGAGAGAGAGAGAGAGAGAGAGAGAGAGAGAGAGAGAGAGAGAGAGAGAGAGAGAGAGAGATGGTTACTGATGTATCCAGGGATGCCGTTGAGAAAGATGCATAATTATGGGTGTGTTTGGGGATACAGCTGAGAGAGATACATGCTCACTGAAGTGTCTGGGGATACAGGGGGGGGGGAGAAATACATGGTCACTGGTGTATCTGGGGTTACAGGGGAGAGAACCGTAATCGCCACTGTATCCGGGGATACCCGTAAGAGACACATGGTCACAGATATATCCGGGAAAAAAACAATTGGATCTCACAATTCATTTACGTTTCTGGTTTACACCCGACGGGAAAAGCCCAGCTGACCGGCCGGCCAGCCAGCCAGCCAGACACTCAGACAGCCAGCCAGCCAGCAAGCCAGCCAACCAACCAGCCAACAAGCCAGCCAGCCAGCCAGCCAGCCGGCTAGCCAGCCGGCCAGTCAGCCAGCCAGCCAGTCAGTCAGACAGCCAGTCAGGCAACCGGCTTGCCAGCCAGCCAGCCAGCCAGCCAGCCAGCCAGCCAGCCAGTCAGACAGCCAGTCAGCCAACCGGCTTGCCAGCCAGCCAGCTAACCATCCAGCCAGCCAACCAGCCAGACAGTCAACAAACCAGCCAGCCAGCCAGCCAACCAGCAAGCCAACCAGATAGCCAGCCAACCAGCCAGCCAGGCAGCCAACCAGCCAGCCAGTCAACCAACCAACCAACTATCCAGTCAACCAGCCAGTCAGCCTGTCAACCAACCAACCAACTAACCAGTCAGCCAGCCAGCCACGTCTGCAGTCATTCCAAAACGCTTTTATCTCCGCCCTCTCAACTGTTTACATAAATCGTACATTTTGAGCAGCCGAGGCTGACTGGTTTTGAGTCTGGGTCACAACCCTGTCGAGTCAGGCCGTGACCTCTCCCCCACCCTCAACACTGCCCAGATTTGGATTATATTTTATAGTAAATCAGTTTCTGGCGCGTATGACATTTGCATATGGTCTTAAAAAAAAAAAAGAAATTATATATATATATATATATATATATATATATATATATATATATATATATATATATATTCACTCTTGATCAAACTCAGATCTTGTCAACCTTTAGAATCACTAAGCACGACAGTACGACCCTTTAGCACACAACAGTACGACCCTTGAGCACGACGACTTGCCACTTGAACACGAAGGTACGAATGGCAGGTACATGACGGCCTGGTCTCTGATACGACCCTTATGGGCATATCCAAGAGTCGTGCGGGCGTGCTCCGTTGCTGAACCGATTTCCTCGAGTCGTTCAGACATCGCTAACCATAGCGATAATGTAAGGTGTAAACAACATCGCTAACCACAGCGATGATTGAACATCTAAACATCATTAACCATAGCGATGATGTAGACTGTAAACTACGGTAACCACAACGACAATCTAACATCTAAATATCGCTGGCCAAGGCGATAAATCTAACCTATAAACATCGGTGACCATAGCGATAGACCAACATCTAAACATCGCTGGCCAAGGCGATAAATCTAACCTATAAACATCGGTGATCATAGCGATAAACTAACATCTAAACATCGCTGGCCAAGGCGAGAATGGGGAAGACACATAACGCCACTAACATTGTCATGTATTATTGAAACTTCTGAATGGAGAAGCTTATCTTGAGGCGTAGTTATTCTCTCTTTTCCTCTGGTGTCCTTTGATATATAAGATTACACTGAGTGTCGGTTCGGTGCTGTGTTCCAGTGGGTTGAAAATGTGTTCCACAGAACTGGACGAGTGTTCCACAGAGCTGATAGAGACTTTCAATAAGAGTGAGCCATTGTTCCACAGAGTTGAATGGGTGTTCTACAGAGGTGAACGAATGTTCCACAGAACTGACAGAGTGTTTCATGAAAGTGAACTTTTCTTGCGCAGAAGTGAACGAGTGTTGCACTGAGGTGAGCTAGTGTTCCACAGAGTTCAAAGGGTATTCCATAGTAGCTAGAAGTATTTCATAGATCTGAACGAATGTTCTGTAGAGCTTAACGAGTTGAACGAGTGTTCATTAGAACTCAAAGAGTATTCCGCAGAGCTGAAAGTGTTCCACAGTGCTTAACGAGTGTTCTATGGGGGCGAACGAATGTTTCATGGACCTGAACTAATATCCTATTGATCTTAAACAATGTGTTCCACGGAGCTGCCGAACCATCTCCTATACTCTCACCACCTCTCCCTCTCACCCTCCCTCTCACCCCCTCTCTCTCCCTCACAGACCTGCTTGTTGAAGGCAGGGAGCTCGTGTTTGAACCAGCGTTAAGGGAGCACGCGGGGGCCTACCTGTGTATCGCCTCGAACGGCGTTCCTCCCTCAGTAAGCAAGAGAATCATGCTCAGCGTCAGATGTAAGTCATTTACAGCCTCCGACAGTAAAATGTTTACAAGACAAGTGACTGATTGATGTAAAAAAAAAAGAAAAAGATAGAGATACTGAATAATGAATGTATTTTTCAGCTTAAAGGGAATTCATGATTAGATGAATAATGTACGACACAGAGTTGCTGTTTTAAAAATTCCTGTGTCCCCCTAAATTCATTTTTCAAAAATCACACGATCCCTCGGAATTGAAAATGAATGAGTCTCTGATAAACTGATTTACATTTACACCGGATCTTTTTTTTTTTCTGATCGCGAAAACAACGGGGTTTATTTCAACTCACGTCGCCTGAAAGGCCAAAATGTATTTATTCCTTTCTCAGCTGCTGCGACTCAGAGACGGCCTTGGGGAGAATTCCATCAAACTTGGACTTTGATGTCTGTAGCTACCTATATGGGATTGAGGGAATGTTATCTATAATCTCTCATAGATGTTTTCTTTACTGTCTTGTTACTAGAACGCTGGTGTAGGGATTGGTACTCTAGATAAGCAACTAGATAATCAAAAGACTGATTACGGTGACTAGACTTCGTTTGATAATAAGGCTTGGACTAATTACATTTACTGGCTTCTTCGGCCGGCCTTTATGCTATGGAGTCTGGGTCATTTCAAAGGTCAGGTGGAATCAAAGCTCTTAGGGAAGGCCTTTTCTCCCTAGACAGGAAGGGAGGTAGACAGACAAAGCACCACTGTCAATTCACAGATTAGACTGTCTCCCTCAAGAAACTGGACTTTAACCCTTTCAGCACGACAGTACGACCCTTGAGCGCGACGGTACGACTCCTGAACACGACGGTACGACCCTTGAGCACCACGGTACGACCCTTGGGTACACACATGATAGCCTGGCTTTTGATCCAACCCTTAAGGCTTGAGTCGTGCCATCATGCACCCAAGGGTCGTATACCGTCGCACTCAAGGGTCGTATACCGTCGCACTCAAGGGTCGTATACCGTCGCACTCAAGCTTTAATACCGTCGTGTTCGAGCGATTAAAGGGCGAGGAGCGTCCCAGCTTCTTTACGCGACGTTAAAAAAAAAAAAAACAGAAACCAACTCGTTTTGTCCGCATCGCAAAACAACTTTCCAAATAACACGAAAATCATTACTTTTTTTTACAATCACCAACTTCCACTCTCCCCCATTGGCTGTGTTGGTGATGAGAGGGAGTAACTTTGGGCATCACGACCACACGAGTGCCATGAACCACCCCCGTACCGCGGGTCGTCTCCAACACGACAGTAATGGGGTCGTATTTCCAAACAATTGCCAACTATTGTGGACCTCCGACAGAGGGACACTTCTCTGGCCTGGGCTTAGCCAAAACCCACAGACTCGTACTGTATACGTGTGACACAGCAAACCCTTTCACTAGTGTGTCCAAACGACACAACGAACCCCTCCAACTAGTGTGACCTCACTACACAACGAACCCCTCTAACAAGTGTGACCTCACGACACAACAAACCCCTCAAACCACTGTGACCTCACGACACAACAAACAAACCCTTTCGCTATGACCCCACAGCACCACCTCCAAAACACCCTCCTCCCCCCTCACCCCTCTGGTCTCGTGAACCTCCAAAATAACCCACAACCTCTCCCCCCCGGTGTCGTGAGGTCACGACGCGACAAATATCACTGACTTATCCTCACTGGTCCGTTTCTTCTTTTCCTTTTTCTCTCTGTCAGTAAACATTCTCCCAGCTGCTTCGCACGACAACATAATTGCTTTCTTTTGTAAATGCCGTTGAAGTGGACACGACGGGTCCCCCCCCGAGTTGCAGTTGACAGTAGAGAAGGCTGCAAATGTTGCATTAAGGATAAATACCAATCTTACTAATTTTTTTCTTTCTCTATCACACACACACACACACACACACACACGCATATTTGGGCTTCATTTGTGTAGTGGTTAGCGTTACTGACCACGAGTCAACACGGGCCCCACTTGAGTTCGAACCTTGGGTGTGTTTGTGAGAGTGGCAGTCGGCCCACATCCAACCCAGGTACATTCATCCACCCTCTGGGCTGGTTGATATATGGGCCGAACAAAGGTAAATTATATCGCTGATGATTTTCTCGCCCTAAAGGATCCCAGCTTACCCTGCTCCCGCATGGAGCGCAGCCTCGAAGTTGTAGGAGAATCAACAAAAGAGTCGTAGGGCTAGACAACAATAGTGATAATAATAACAATAATAATAAAATAATAATAATGATGATCATACTAATAATAATAATATTAATGATAATAATGATGATAATAATAATAATATTAATAATAATATTAAAATGATAATAATAATGATATAATAATGATAATAATAATAATAATGATAAAATAATAATAATAATAATAATAACAATAATAATAATAATAATAATAATAATAATAATAATAATGATAATAATAAAAGTAATAATAATAATAATAATAATAATAATAATAATAATAATAATAATAATAATAATAATTACAATAAAAACAGTAATGATAATAGATGTTTATTTCTATGCATTTTCTACATGACACTATACAACTCATTCTATTTTGATCATATTATGAATTACCATATTGATACGTGAGGCAAAATGGCATATTTTCATTAAGAATAAATCATTTATATATCTAAATACAGCTTGAATAATTTTCCTGCATTCGCTTTTCAGAAGTTGCTTTATGGGACAGGTGGCTTCCAGTGGGTCCCTGTCCTGCAGGTAGGCAGTAACAGCTGTGTTTGCCTGGCCAGCGTGACGGCGGGGTGGACGGTGGGTGGGTGTTGTAGCGCGCAATAGTTGGCCGCGTCCAGAGCCTTACCTTAACCATGATGACATGACCTTACCAGACTTAAGACACGTCCTAGGTTCAGATTACGAGAGACACTTTCATCCCCAGTCTGCATTTCAGGTTGTCATTTATGATGATGTTGTCTATGTCAAGTGCCTTAAAGGACCTGATATTCTTGACGTAAATTTTCTACACAATTTAACCATAAGTTATGTGCTCAGATTGGAAACACTTCGACGACGCTATCACCACTAAAGCCGTCAGCTAAACTGGGTAGAATCAGACGCATTTCTTGAAGAACTCGTGGAGCACAGCCAAGAAAATGAGTGGGCCAAGGTTGAGTACCCTTGTGGCACCACACAGGAGATGTCGTCCAAGTCTGAGAAGATATTCTGACGCTTGACCCGATGATGGCGATCTGCTGGGGAAGCTCTCAATCAAAAAGGGAGAGGTAGAGGGGCGGAGGCATCACATTGCACACGTCTCAAGAAGAACAATTCTTCGTATAATAAGAGAACAATGCAGTCAGGTATGTCAGTCTCTGTAACCATCCTGTTCCTGATATACAAAAGGAACGTACCTTGAACATCCTCTTACATGGTTATCTACATCGGTTCTAGTGAAGCGTTCCGGCCCGGGGATCCAATGTCGGAAATTGGGCTAGAAGGCGAACGCTCTACCGACCATGCTACCGTGGTGGGGGTTCTCTTACAAGAGTGTATTGAAAGATAACGAGATTTTCAAGGACATCTTTGAATACCCATAAAGCTTCGGTACCCCTAGAATGCCTTGTCACAATTCGGACTTAGTCTGCCTGACTCATTCACCATTGGTATATAGGCAGGAGTATCTATGTGGCTGGTTTCCAGGTATATGGCAAAATACTTCTATTTCATGAATATCTAAAAAAAGAATTACTGAAACAGGACTCCTTAATGTCGTAGTATACATTTTGTAGGAACTTTCTTGGAAAAGACATAAGGTGGGGAATGCTTTACTGCCTGACAGCTTTGTGGGTTCCTAATAAACCTGTTTCCAATCACTTAAAAAGAACAACGGCTGACAAGGTGAAGAACTTGGTGGCTGCTCTGGTGCTATTACTACGTGTTTGGTTCTTATAGCTGCAAAGTGAACTTTTATAGACCCTGCTACACTCGTCTCATTTTCACTGGGTGTGCGCGTGCGCGTGTGTTTGTATGACTACGTGTGTGTGTGTGTGTGTGTGTGTCCTTGTGATATATGACTTATTTAGATATGTGTCGTGTGTGTGTATTTATATATGGCATGGTTTCTGCATGTCATTGCCTTTTTATCTTTACCTTTAGTACGTACGTAAGAGTATGTGATGTGCATAAGTTTTCGCTTGAGGTCTTTCATATGCAGGAGTGTTTGTCTCACGTCATCGAGTTACCACGTATTGCTGTGGGGTTTTCTATTGTACATATATGTAATATGTGTTTAACTGCATGACGAAAGAGTTTCACATTTTTGTTGCATCACAGACATCCACCGTCACTTTCCTAACCCCTGACAGATATGAATCAAACCTGTTCTCTTACATCACCCTGAATGACCAATTAATCTCACTCAACAAAACATCACCCATATTAGGTATTACACACGATATACACACATGACACTCGTCCTTGCATCAAAAACATAAATGCAGATTCCAGGAAACGGAAAAAATAGAATCCCTACAGACAATAAATCCGCTCCATCCTATATCACGCCTCACCTGCCTAGTCACTCATCCTTTTAAACGCAAATGTAATAAAATCAAAAACGTGTAAAACGCTGCACTCAGAACAATCACCAGTTATTAGGCAACGACAGACGATCAGCATATACAGAACGAAGGATTGATAAAGAAGGTCAAGAGAAGAACAACAATGATGGTACTAGAATCAAGCGGGGAGAGTTGCGAGGATAGGCTTAAGGCCACGAATGTGCCCATCATGAAGGACAGAGGAGTAACGGGTGACCTGATCGCAACCACTAAGCTTTTAAATAGCTTAATGACGTCAACAGTCAACAGTTCACCGAAAGTTATGAAGGTAGAACAACTAGTGACCATAACATAAAACAAAATATATATATATAATGCACAAAATCACAACAAACACGTGATTCTATAAATGCTAAAAAAAAAAACTCATGGAAAAGGAAAAACACGAGATACTGAGCGCTTTCGCGTATTTACACATCTTCATATATGTTAATACACGAAAGCGCTCAAGATTTCGTGTTTCCTTTTCCAAGCGTTTTTATTTTTCAGCACATATATCATATATCTATCTATGTCATATATAGATAGAATTACCTCTGATGCAATCCCACCCCAACATGCTTTCCACTCAGTTCTTTGCAACGGCAGTGACCCATTCCCTTTTGGGCCACCTCATAACCATCTACGGACCTTCGTACAGAAATAAAAAGCTCACCTCAGCCTCACATTTCATCCGCCTGCCTTCACGGCTCTCCCTCCCGTGCCAAGCCCCACGCTGACAAAACACATTCACACTGAAATGCCACCAGAACCACAGTACAACCGTCCTCCCGACCCAATATTGCATTCCATTTCGCCACACGTTCGCCCGTCTCAAGGTACATTCCACCACACAGGCACTGTACTAGAGCTGGGCTCGACTGCGCTCTGCCTGCATGAATCGTGTAACGTCTTCGGAGTCTCCGTCCGTGACTTCCTGACGGAGAGATTCACCTAGAGTCGTCACGTGCCCCATGTCTCGCCCTACACTTCTCTCTCTCTCTCTCTCTCTCTCTCTCTCTCTCTCTCTCTCCCATCTCTATCACGCCCACTCTCTGACGCCTCCACCCAGCCAAGCACCGCCGTCGCTCCGGCCGTCGCACTCGACAACTGGACGACTCTTGTCAACCACACGATGGGAAGGTCAGCCGTCAGTTTCGAGGTCACTTCCAAGAACCATTTTCCCAAGTTTATAAGCTAGCTTAAGGTATATTTCCAAAGTTTATAAGCTAGCTTAAGATATATTTCCCAAGTTTATAAGCTAGCTTAAGGTATATTTCCAAAGTTTATAAGCTAGCTTAAGATATATTTCCAAAGTTTTTAAGCTAGCTTAAGATATCTCTCTATTACCTATATCAATCAAACCCGTCCGACAGAAAAAAGGAAAAAAATATGAAGAAATGTTTGTTAATATAAATGAGGCTGTGAAGACAAGTGTTTCGTCCACCGATGCTGAGACTTTCACAATAATTTCGTCAGCAAGACACCTCGTGGCCTTTGGGTCTCCCCGGGTCACGTGCTCACTACATAAGCGTCACCTCAATTTTCAGATAATTTCTCTACTCCTGCGCACCTTGGCTACAGTGTTCTACGGGTTCTTTATTTATCGTTTATATATATATTAGGACTTTTTTTTTCTAGCAGAATGAAAGAAAACATCTTCGTGTAGTCGCTGAGCCTGCCATACTCACCACATTATGAAAACAAATTGTAAATATTAATGATCATGACAAAAGTTACGAAACGACAGAAGAAAATATGCCACACACATTCATGATGAGCACCTCTCGGTGTGTGTAATTTGTAGGGCCGAAGTTATTATTGGAACATGTAACCACTTCTCGAGATCTTATTTGCACACACATCTCTTTATACATGTGTAATCCACTAGGAAGAGTTTGATCTTCGGCAAGGATAGACGGCGCACAGCTCACCCATCTCTTCATCTTTCCTCTGTTTGGTATGTAAATGGGTACCGACTTCGGTTGAGGTAGAGGTCTTGTCAGCCGACGACTTGTAACTCGACTCGAGTTTACCTTGAGGTGTCCACGACCGAGGACATGGCCCTGATTAACAGACCGATGGTTGGTACTTTATATGCATAAAGTTGCTAATGAAAGAGACAAGAAGCTGTTTAATCTGTTCATGCAATGTATGGTGAATGAGGTAAATACAAGGTTCTTGGAGATAGCGTAGAGTATGCGGTCTATAGGGGTGTGGGGGCCTAGGAAGTGAGTCAATTAAATGGGTGTTTTTTGCAGGGATTTGGAAGTGACTGAGAGATCTACAAGCGAAAAGAGTAGGAGGTCAAGCGAAAGGTGCAGGGGCTGAGAAGTCTGCAAAACAGAGATGGGTTGAGCGAGTATTATTGAACTTCAGGGAGAATGATACATGTCTTGGAATGATGTTAATAATGTAAAAGAAAAAAAAGAAAACAAGTGGGAATGTAGTTGAAGGGGACAGATGGGGAAGTGGTAATAGGCAGACATGAGATAAGAGGAGATGAAACGAGTATTATGAAGGATTACTTAATGTGTTCGACGATAGAGTGGCAGGTGTGGGGTTTTTGGACATGGAGGTACTCGAGGTGAGGAAGTAATGGCAAATGTTTTGGTAAAGGAAAAATGTGGAATAAAACCCTCGTAAGATGATGTGAGGCAAAACGGCTGGAGCTGATGGGATGATGATTGAAATTTTCTAGTAGACAACTGTGTTGTTGGTTTTTGTTAGGATTTTCATTGTTCATGGTGAGGTGCTTAAGGATTGGCAGAATGAGTCTATAGCGCCATTGTGTAAAAGCAAGCGAAACAAAAATAAATGTTCATATTACAGAGGTACAAGTTTGTTGAGTGGACCCGGTAATATGTATGGGAGAGTCGTGATCGAGAGGAGTTTGGCATATACAGACCTTTAGGTTGGAGATGAACAGTGGGGCTTCAGGAATGGTAGAGGATGAAGAGATCAGATACTTGCTTTGAAGAATATGTGCAATAATTCCTTAGGATGTGAAGAAAGCGTATGATAGGGTTGATGGACATGCTCTGTCGGTGTTACGATTATTTGGTATGGGAGAAAAGCTGCTAGAATCAGTGAAGAATTTTTATCAGAAAAGTATTCCATGTACGCGATTGGGAATAGAGGAGAGTGAATTGTTCTAGGTGAAGTTGGGTCTGCAGCAGGGGTGTGTGATGTCACCATGGTTGCTTAATATGTTTATGAATGGGTTGGTGAGGGAGATGAATGCAAGGATCCTGTAAAGGAGAGAAAGTATGCACGGTGAACAACCCCATGAATGTCGAAGAAAACGATGAGCATGCTCTTGGTTCCCACTGTGGACCTGCCTGGCCTTCTTCCGTCGTGGAGATTTTGGGCTCTTCCACTGCGAAGACTGTTGTTTGGTCTCCGGGTCGTATCCGTAGATCCAAGTCTCGTTCCCAGCGATGACCCTCGACATGAAGGTTGGGTCATCTAGGGCACGCTGATGGAGATCTTAACAGACCTTAGCACGGTGCTCCTTCTGATCGAGAGTCAGCAGCCTGAGCACGAAATTTGCAGCAATGTTCAAATCATACGTTGGGATTAGCTTGCAGTGTTCCGTATGACACATCAATGATGGTAGCAATGACCTTATTGTGTCTCCGACGATCCTCATGCACAATTCACCGAACTGTTTCCATATTGTCGGGGCCTGAGCTCGTGGAAGGTCACCCAGACCTCTTGTCGTCATCCAGTGAAATTCTGCCGCTTTGGAATCGTGCGTGCCACTCGAAGCACCTCGCACGCCTCAGTCCTTCATTGCCATGCACATGACGAGAAAGAATACTTCCCACGTATTCCCTGCGTGTCGTAAAAGGCGACTAAAAGGGGAGGGAGCAGGAGGCTGGAAATCCTCCCCTCCAGTTTCTGCTTTTCCAAAAAAGGCACAGAGAAAGGGCCAAGTGAGGATTTTCCCTCTAAGGCTCAGTCCTCTGTTCTTGACGCTACCTCGCTAAAAAAATATATATATATATATATATATATATATATATATATATATATATATATATATATATATATATATCTATATATATATATATATATATATATGAATAGGATTCGACATCATCTATAGAAGTGACCATCATTAACACACCGTTCTAGTCATCAACAATCAATGCATCAGCTCTAGGAATAGAAGCAAAAAAATCATTAGTTCCCTACAAAAGAAAAACAAAAGAGAGCAATAACACTGTCCTATACCTTTTGATCACAACGACAAAACCCTTGAGTATGTTGGCGTGCCCTTTGACCTAACCTTTAAATGTCAGGTCAAAGGTTACACCATAATAATCAAGGTTCGTACCGTCGCGTTCACTCTCGTGCTCAAGAAACCAACACTGCAAAGTTTACTTTTGTTGTCGTCAAAATGGGGGCAAATGAACCACGGTTTCGCTTTGCTTTGTTGGGTTTAATGGCCAGCGACCTATGAGTAAGGTCATTAGGCCTGCAACCCTGTTTGATTTTTGACTCTACAGAGTCCCTATTTATATCCTATCTAACCTACAGGAAAAAAAAATTATACAAATATACACAGACATGATATAATAATACTGGAATAATAAGTTGGGAAGTGGGTGTTGTGTCAACGTGGCGGCAAACACCACCCAGTTGCACATCATCCACTCACTGATGCAGTTGCCAGAAGGACTGCGAAAAGATAGGACAGATTAGAGATAGGCCTTCACCATGGCATGAAATACATATGAAATATAAACAACGGCAATTCGCCAGCCCGACACCATAACGGAAACAGCCCCAGGCCGAACCACCCCGACTCCAGGCCAGCAGAGTACTGGGCAAATAGCTCCGCCCACCACACAGCCAGCCCGAAGCAGAAGCAGCCACACCCGAAGCCAGTCCCGGTACAGAGTCGAGCCGGCGAACCACCTTATATCATCTTGATTATTTCCGTTTCCTTGA
>JAYMFT010169521.1:0-12259 GCA_038088735.1 Panulirus argus | reverse complement strand
ATATATATATATATATATATATATATATATATATATATATATATATATATATATATATATATATATATAAACCTCAGATGAGGTATAGAAGCTAATCTTTTTCATCATGTGCAAAGTTATTATCGACTTCTCAGAATATTGAACAAATGTTGACTGTAGAGCAAGCTATAACGAATTCAAAATTCGCTTTAATTTTGTTCACAGTGGATCAACAAAGAGCGAGAATTCTCACGTGAGTGGTTGACTTCAAGCGGTGCGGGTAACATGGTTGAGCGTGTGAGGGTTTAATTGGGCTACATTATTTCCCTCATATCTATGAATTCTAAATGTTCCTAAGAAATGAATGTCACCGAAGGCATGTGTAAGACGTGGCGTATATACTAAAAATCGTTTACTTTTGCAATGGGTCCATTTCTTTGGGAATATTTAAAAATCGTTTACTTTTGCAATGGGTCCATTTCTTTGTGAATATTGTCAGAGACACAGGGTCGGGTTAATCATCAGTCCAGGAAACTTTTAGGTTGGCCCCATCCCTTCCCGTTTGTAGAGGCCCCAGGAGAATCTTCAGTGTCTTTGAAAGAGTTCACAATTGCAATCCAATCCAAACAAGCGTCCGTTATCCTATCTCTACTTCCGTGTCTTTCTTAAAGATAACTAAATCGAGTATAAATTATTTTTGATAGGTCGGTGATGACTTCTGGCCTCCCCACAGTATCCTATGGGTTAGGGCCACCTCATATCTTATATAGTACTTGTCGTATATCTCTCCTCAGTTAATAAGGTATTATAGCAAAATAGCCGTAAGAACATGTATCCACCTAATTACTACCATGCTAGGAAATAGAAGGTATTCAAGAATAATACTTTGGAGTACTAAATAATTTGACCAAACCGACCTCTCTTTCTGTTACTGGAGCGACTAAGTCAGATGTAGAATAACATTAAATTGCCTTTAAAGCCTTCTGAGCTTTCTTCTCCCTATATCTGATGTTTCACGTAGTGCAAAATCATGTTTTATTGCTGAATGAAATGCTTAGAATGTTTGGCCATTGAAACCCTACGTGTAACGCAAGTAAACTTTCATGCGATTGAGTTACAGAACTTAGAACCTGGTAACGCACGGGAGTGATCATGGAATGTTTTATAAAATCTGGCAGATTTCGGGTGATTTATGTGTCGCACAATTATCTTCTAGAGATAACTTAAAGGATCTGGCTTTAGTGAGTCGGGCAGCTGTAAAGAGTGACCTAAGAGGGAAATTTCACCCCAAAAATGTGTATACGGGAAGGGAACAAAGAAAAAAAACATTATAAGATTAAGGTCAGTGCTGCATTTTTTATTTGATTTTGGAGAGGATATCGTTTTCATGCAATGATCCAAATGTGTGGATTTCATCAACATCTACCATAAGTGTTCCCCTGAGACCGAGAGAGAGGTTCCTATTGATTCCGAGGTGAAAAGTTCACAGGTCAGGGTTACCACGAGAACGGTACATGATTTTGTTTCTGCACAAATACTTCAGTATCACAGGACTATGAATTACTTTAGTGTTACTGAATTGTTTTTCCTTATGTCTTGGTTACATGTTCGTGTTTTCTTTGGGGAAAAGAAGTCCATTTAATGATTTTCAGGTCGTGAGGTCAGAGGTCGAGGTCACTGCCGCACTTGGAGATTTTCTACTTTGTGCACAATAATTTCGCTTCTATACCAGAAGGTTTTCAATAAGACTTGCCATGTGTTTTACCTGGTGCCACGCAGGTCTCGTGTCGATGTTGAGGCTACCTCTGTAACCATGTATGCCACCATCTCTGTAGTAACTTCCTTGCCACCACCACTTGGTACCACCACCTCTGTAACCATATGTGCCACCTACTCTACCACCACCTCAGCCACCTTTTGCACCATTTATGCCACCACCAACTCTTTCCACCACCACTACCACCACCTTACAGCCACCTGTGCCACCATCTCTACCACCCCCTTTGCTACCACCATTGCCATAACCTCTTTAGCCACCTGTGCTACCATTTCTGCCATTCCCTGTAATACCACCACCATTAGCAATACTACCCCAGCTACCACCTCTTCCACCATCTGCCACCCTGTGCAGAAAAAAAAGAATAGAGATACTGCATTTACAAGGATATGGTCAGATGAACCAACTGTGGGTGACATTGTGTAGCAAAGCATTAGATGTGAAAAACTAATTGATTATGTAGGGAGAGTGTTCATAACAGTTGAGATAATGGTTAAGAGGAATGGTAAACTGCTCCAGATTGTGAAGATTGGAAAACATTAGGCCTTGACACTCTCCTCCCTCCAATCTGCAACTGTCATCACCAATATCTGTAAGGGTTGATTTTAATAATTCCCTATGGTGTATGCAGAAGTCCCCTAAATATAGTATCATTACATGTCTCGTCTGTATGGCAGAAGAATTTTGTATCTTGACACAGTGTTACTATGTCTTCATTTTGTACATCTTTTATATTTTAGTTATCTTTTTAGGATATATGAAAAAAATAAATTTTTTTTCCTCCAAAAATTTTATTTTGTAGCTGAAGCACACTCTTACATTGTATTTGAGACTCAATTATATCTTTTCAGTGTGTGTTGTCTCAGGTTGGTGTGTGGGGCTTCAATGCCTTTGCCCTGGACAGTGTGTGTGGGGGCCGGCCTGTTTCAGTGCTGTGTGTTTACCTCCTACACAAATATGGTCTTATTCAGCATTTTAATTTTGACACTGTTACAGTCTGGAAGTGCTTTAGTAAGTAGCCTTTTTATTACATGTGCTTTTTTAACATATGCAACCTTTTTTTATTACTTCTATGTGTATCAATCAGTTTCATCTGATGTAAAAGCTCTGTTGCTGACAAATAGAAATATTTTTAAAGTAATTTGGTACAGTAGTGAAGTTTGATATTCTTACATAAATTGTTTATGGTATGTTATTTGGGTAACAGAAATTTTCCTGCAAGAAATAAAGAAAAACCATGTAACTCCATTGCAGATGTACATTATGAGGTGCCTTACATAGTAGGGCTTATCATGGGACTGAATATCCTTAGAGAAAATAACTTAGTGTTTCAGGTACTGTGTACATGAACAAAGTATTGCTTTCTTACATAGATTTGTGTTTCTATGATGTACATGGTCCATTATGTTTTTGTTTGTAAGATAGGAGGGAGTATATTTTTTCATTTCTTTGGTTATTTGTAATTATATTGAGTTAGAGTATGTCTGGTATCTGTCAGAAAACTTGCTTAGGTGACAGAGTTGCCTTTCAGATGACTGGGATACAAGGGATCTTTGTACCCAATGCGATTGCGAGATGGATCAACTGACTGTTCACTGAAGCTCTTAGATTTAAGATTTTAGCTAGCAGAATGTCAGTTAGTTAATTAAGATTCATTCTTATATAGGAACATTCCCATGTAATGTTCGATTGATGGAATTTTATTCATGTCAAATACTAACAGAGATATTTCATGGCAGGTTTAATTGAAGATGGGTACCATGCCTCCAATCCTTACCATAATGCCATCCATGCTGCAGATGTGACACAGGCCATGCATTGCTATCTTCAGGAGGAAAAGGTACTCATTATGCTCTCTCCCTTTTGTATTCTATATACCATGTATACTTTGAAGGCTAGATTGTTAGCACTTATTTAGATGTATGACCTCAAACACATTGTTTGTATGATAATAAGCTCAAAAGTCTTTTTATCTTGTTAAACAAATCAGTACAAGATTAGTTTCAATAGATTTTATAATTAACTTCATATTAATACTGAAGTGGTTTTGAATTATATTTAACAGATGTAGTCATAAATGATTCTTTAATAGTTTTTGCTCATTGCTCATCTTCATTAGATGTTACACTTAGAAAATTAAATGAATACACATCATACCTATGTCCTTTTTCATCCAGTATTTCATTCTTCAGATCCGTGAGAACATGAGCCCCCTTGAGGTGTTTGCAGCTCTGCTTGCTGCTGTTTGTCATGATCTTGACCATCCAGGAGTCAACCAGCCTTTCCTTATTGCAACAGATAATCATTTGGCTGCACTTTATAAGGTAATTAAAGATAACCATGCCTGGAAGCAGAAACTGGAATTCATTACAAATTGAAACATTGTTTATGGCTAGTGATTTCAGAACATTTGTTGTGGACTGAAATATTTTCTCATTTTCTTATATTACAGTCTTTCATATTTTTACTTTTTCATTGTATTTCATATTCTGTTGAGGCTATCTATTGTGAAAGTTTTTTCAAGAGCATTGTTAATCTGATTCTTTTATTACTTAGAGTTAATAGATTTTCCTTTGTATTAGAATTGTTACTTTCATATAGGGAAAAGATTCTCTCCAAGCATTATACAATTTTTTTAGCCAATTCTTGAAATATTTGACATAATTTTGAATGCACGTGGCATATTTTAAAAAGTTAGGTTATTATGCCATTCATTTTGCTTTATCTAGAACCTAAGTGTGCTTGAAAACCATCATT
The DNA here is from genome assembly GCA_038088735.1 of Panulirus argus. Lineage (NCBI taxonomy): Eukaryota > Metazoa > Arthropoda > Malacostraca > Decapoda > Palinuridae > Panulirus > Panulirus argus. The sequence goes on along the minus strand of JAYMFT010169521.1, from coordinate 7,746 downwards.
GGCGGTGTGCAATGGGTTGCCTCTGGGAATCTGGACTCATAGATTCATGGTCCTCAGAAGATGTAACAGCTCTCCAAGATATGATAAGATCTCTTATTTTGGCAACAGACATCACCCGACAGCTGGAGTTTCTCACGAGGTTTCGGGTAAGTTACGCTAGTTTGGGACATTGCTTCTTTAAGCACAATATCAGGCATGTAACTCACACCTTTTTTCATTACGTATATGGAGCCTTTTTCTTTTTTGGACTGTGTATGTGAGTTGTCTGTCTGGTCATATAGAAAAGCATTGTGTTGTGACATTTTGGCTCTATACCTGAAAGATCCTTGAAATATCCCAGGCAGACGTTCCCTACCTATTTAGCAGTTTGTTGTATCAGAGCATGTCACGTGCTGTGATATGTAGTATTGTACGACTGAGCTGGTAATAAACCATGTAGTCATGAAATAATGACACTTATGGAAAGTCACATCTGGAACTGCTATTCTGCTTCACCTGCTGTTATACTGAACCCTGAATCCTCACTCTTCTATATCCAACTGCTCCAATTTGATTATGAAGAAAACACAATGAAAAAACATCAAGTACAAAAGCAGTTGTACCTTGTTTTTTTATCAGAACCACTATTCATTCATCATAATTACATTTATCTATTATTTTTCTTGGCACACTACAAAGCTTGTGCATTTTTTATATGGACTGAGATGGTGATATATTGTAAAGTTTCTAGTGGATGCTAAGCATTTGTAGTAGTTTACTAAATTATATATTGTATGACTAGAGGTCTACATTATGGCCTATAATACTAATATACTTGTATGTTTGCAGCGGTATTTGGATGCTAGTAACTTTGATATGCGGGACCCAGAACATCGGCACTTCTCTCTTCAGATCGCTCTGAAGTGTGCTGATATATGCAACCCGTGTCGACCATGGGACATTTCTCGTAAATGGTCACATAAGGTAAAGTCTCTGATGGAGGAGAATATTATTTTCAGCATGTTTTATATTTTTAAATTTTCGTAAGCTCTCCTAGCTCCAAGTCAGCAAGACATATGACCTAGATGGCATACCTATTTGAGTCCAGGAAAAGTGTGCTTCTGAGCTAGCTCTAGTCTTTGCTTGCCCCTATCATCTTTGTCTGAAAACTAAACCTTCCCTTCTTCTTGGTAACATTCTTTGATGCACCCCATTCCTTAGAAAGGAGACTTCTTGTTCTAACACTTTCAACTTTTACCTCATTGCTCTCACTTTTACTATCCATAGCATTTGAAACTGTTCATAAATTAATTTTTCAGACATGTAGAAACCCATTATCTTTTTTTCATTAACAGGGTAGCTTTCATTTACAAGTTTTGCTGTTGATATCTCATATGTGATTCATCTGCAGTCCTTCTCTCTCATTGCTCTCAGCATCTCTAAAGCATTTGACTGGGTGCAAGTTAAGTCTTTGCTTTCTCAGTATTCTTTCTTTGTTCTTTTGAAGTCAATGATGTAGCAGGTCTCCTTTCATTCAACCAACAGTAGTGTCCCTCTGTGTTCTGTCCTATTGCCACCTCTTTGTCTCCTCTATAAATGATCTTTCTTCAACATTTACTCGTGTTTACTCATAAGCTCATGATTTCAATCTGGATACTTGAATTAACTTTCCCTCCTTTCTTCACTAATACATGTTCTCTTTCTTGTACTGAGCACATCATGTTCTCTTAACTGAGACCTGTGCAGTGTCTTCAAATGGGGAACAAGATAACATTGTCTTTGAATGGGGAACTTGTAATTTGTTTGAATTCACGAGTACTTAAATGCAATTTTTACCTATATCTCTTTCTAAATGGCACTGTTTTCTCTCTGTTCAATTTAAAAGCATTACAGTTAATCCTTGTAGTAACGTGAACATAATGCTCTTAACCATACCCAGGAAACCCCACATAATCATCATTACAGAATCTGCTTCCCAAAAGCTAAGGGTATTGTGTAAGTGCCATAACTATATTTCTTGTGAGGAGCTGTTTCTCATTTACAAGGGTCTTCTTCATTTCAGTATGGAGTATTGCTTACATATTTAGGATAGCTCTTCTTCCACCTCTTTATTAGCCAGAGTGGAATCAGAAACTTTCAGACTCATTAAGTCTGAATGTTTTACCTCTCTCCAACCATCCATTTCTATCTGTTGTGATGTTGCTGCCTACTTCTTGTTTTACTGGTATTATTTTGGCTCCTACTCTCATGAGCTCCCTTCATGTGTCCCTGCAACCAGGGCTTGGAACCATGACCTACTTCTGGCTGCTGCTTCCCTTAGTGCATGTGTAGACACCAGCCATGCAGAGATTGACCATAATGATACCTCTTATCCTTCAACAGCAAAGCTGTGCAACTCTTATCATTCTCTTATGTTTACCTCTTCCTATAACCTTTCTACCTCTGAGTGGTTTCTTCACTCTTTTGTAATTAATTACATATTTATCCTGTATGTGGAGGGAGTTTTACACTCTTGGGGTCCCCGTCTCTTGAGCAGTCTCTATTGTCATACCTCTTGAATTTGCGTATGCTATCTGCATTAGCTATGTCCTCAAGTCAACCTGTTCCAATCATCCACCAATCTTATACTACAAAAGTGTTTCTTTACATCCTTATTTGCAAATTTTTCACTTAATTTCATGTTATGTCCTCTGGTTCCTCCATCCCTACATCTCTCAGTTTACTGTCCACTGTCCACTTCATCAATCTTTTTTAAAAACAAAGGTTGTGATCAGGTCAGCCTTCACTCTTCTCTCTTCTAAGGTGGGTAAATTGAAAGCCTCCATCCTTTCCCTGTAGCTTAGGTCTCTTAATTCTGGTACCATCTTTCATGCCCTCCTCTGGACCTTCTCTATGAGTTCTTTGTTGTTTTTAGGTGCAATGACCAAACCTAAGAATCTTATCCTAGTTTTGACCTTACATAGGATATGGATAGCTAGCTGAATATTTGTTTATCCGTATACTTGAAAGCTATTCTGATATTTGCCAGCAGGTAGTTCGTCTCCCTAGCTATTCTCCTATGGCTACTCCCAACTCCCTCTCACACACAAAATCTTGAAGCTTACTCCCTGCTTGGTAATAATCATATTAAGGCCATCTTTAGGTCTGTCCCCTCCTCAGTACTTTACATTCACTAGGGTTGAATTTCATCAACCACATTTAAAACTAACTTTGGTGTTTGTTTAGGCCCCCTTGTAAGCTGATGCAATTCTCTTCACTTTTCACTTCCCTCATGACTTTTGTATCATCTGGAAACATGTTTAAGGTAGGGTTCTGTACCTTCAGGCAAGTCATTAATGTAGATCAAAAAGAGTAATGGTGCCAAAACTGAACTGTGTGGCACTCTGCTGGTCATGTTATCCCATTTGGAAAAGGTTCCTTTGACTTGCATCCTTTGTTTCCCTCTTGTTGAGTTGATCTTCTATCCAACAAAGGAGTTTCCCCTTGTTCTTGCTTAGTGATTCAGCTCCTATGTGGCACACTGTCAAGGTTCCTTTAGCAGTCCAGATATAGACAGGCCATCCAACCTTCCCTTTTATCGAGGACTGAGCTTACTCTCTTAAAACTCTCAAGAAGTTAGTTACACACAACCTCTTTTCCCTAAAACCATGCTGTCTCTCACTGTGGAAATTTCCCCTCAGAAAGTCATCCACTTGCTTTCTAATAATCTTTTTCAGAATGTTACACACCACGCTCATTAAGGAAACTGGTCTGTAGTTCATTGCCTGTTCCCAGTCATGTTTCTTGTATGTATGTATGATGTTTCCCCCTTTTCCATCTCCTTTGCATTTTGTCTCTCTCTAGTGACATCTTGAACAGTAATTAAAGTGGTGTATCAAGTGCATCAGCACACCTCTTTATTACATTTAATGAAATTTCATCATGACCATGAGCCTTGTATGGGTCAAGCCCCTTTAATATTTTGTTGATATCTTTTCTAGATATCTCAACAATTTCTAAAACCTCCTCCCCATTCCATCTTATTGGTTTTAGGGCTATAATGTCTTTCACAGTAAAAACACTTCTGAACTTGCTGTTCAGTTCCTCATATCCGAGCATCATCCTCTACAGTATTTGCCTCTGAATCCCATAATCCAATTAGCTGCTCCTTAACTTACAACTGGCTCCTGATAGATGTATGGAATCATTTTGGATTTTCAGCTGCTTTTTCAAAGATATTCTTGGTAAAGTGTTTTTTCCCCTTTTCCTATCTTGCTATACTTGTTCTGTGCTCTCTTATACCTTGTCAATACTAGCTGGCTAGAGTGCCTTCTTTGTCTTTGCCAGTGCATATCCCAAAGCTCAAATGCTTTAAGACATCTCTTGTTAAACGATTCCTTCCGCTTTCTTACCATTCCCTCTGTGACTAAAGCTTGAAGTACTTATACCTCACTCCTTTACAGTAAATTTCACAGAACCTCTCAACACAACTCCCTGGTTCCTGGTTAATGAATTCCATTTTCCAATCTGGGTTTGTGTAGTTTCCATGATTATATCTTTTCTTTATTTTGTTTCATCTCTGCTCTATGAATGACCTCTTTTACCACACACTCAAATTTGAGTATTACACAATCACTTCTTCCTACTGTTGTATCATATATATGTTCTCTCAATATTGCTACTAGTATAATTGAAGATCAGGTCTGTTAATGATTGTGTATCACTCCCTCTCCTAGAATGCTCCTTGACATGCTTGTGCAGGAAATTTTCCTGTTTATGCTCTGTCTCTATCTCTAAGTTTTCTCTTTGCCTACCTTATTTTGACTGACTGCTTTGGTATATTCCCATAATGAAATCCATTCTATTCATTTCTGGTTCATACAGAGCTAGAGATCCTTAAGTTATTCCTTTAAGTAATAACAGTAACAGTTACTGAAAATTACTAGAGTAAATTATCCTACAACCTGAGGAAAATTTAGATGTCCAGCTGCCTTTTTTGATTAAACTATAGATAAGAATTATGCTTCCCTTTGGTAATGGTGCACTTTTATTCACTAATTTATTGCACCTGTTCACTTCACAGTGTTTTCCAGTCACTGTCTTTAAAACTGGGTCTCATTAAAAGGAGACTTATAAGATAAAGAAATGATCTTAATTCAATCAAGTTGCCAACCCTCATTTGCTCAATTTGAACTTGACGAACTTTTACTTGCAAACCCCATTTAAATTCACAAAGTTTAACACTTTCAAACTGAATGTCTAATGCTCATACTACTCAGTGACCCTTTAGACTCTACTCTACTTGTTTGTAATAGGCTTCATGAGTTGCAGAGCCTCCAAAATCGTAAGAAAGAAAGAGGGATCACTGCTTGGACTTCTTTCTCCAACCACCCCATGCCATATTTTTTTCATCTAGAATATCCATGATTGGGGCATGTTTCTTCTGTACCATGTCAGGCATTATGACTAAAATGAATTTAACTTTTTCCTGAATTAATGATAAAAGGTTTGAATAAATAGCATTCAGTTTTTATCAGTCTAGATTTTCTGTCTCAATCTGAAATTTGTATTATAATGTTTCATGCAGAAATGAGAAAATATCATTGTTTTTGTTTAATGATCACTCTTTTTTCATAGATATGTGATGAATTTTATCGGCAAGGCGACTATGAACGTCATCTTAACCTTCCAGTCACTTCACAGTGTGATCGATATGTTACATCCGTGGCCAAAATCCAAATAGGTACTGTTCATTTGTGACTTTTTCAAAGTATTATTACATGAAGCAGTTTATTAGAAATGTTTCAACATCAACTTTGAAAGGTTTTATGGTAAAACATCCATAGTGTGTACCCTTAAGACTTTGATATGTACAGAATCAATTACTCAACATTAAGGTTTAATTCTTCTGAAAAGATGTATAATATGGTTATAATATGATGTGAGTGTATTGTAACTCCAAAGATCTTGAATATTACATTACTGGATTATATTCATATTTACTTGTATCTTACGTGACCAACCCATGTTTTTGTTTGTTAACCTTCCTTGAGAGTGAAACATTAATCTCCAAAAGTTTTTCTTCAAACCCTTTCTGTGGGCATGGATATTAACATTTATATATAATGATGCATGCAGCTGTTAGACACAAGTGTTTATGTATTAACTTTTCTTAGCCTGTCACTTTGTGTATCTGTGCTTGATGCTAAGTTGTAATAACTCCACACCATATAGGCTACCCTTCAAATAGAAGTTAAAAAAAGAATCATAAATGACTGGTTACTGATTATTAGCCAGTAATGAATAATTTCAGAGCTACATCCAGGTAGCAGAGTCATTACAGCTTCCAGATTTAATCTGTTAAGCATTTCAGTGAAATCAAGTTAAAGTCATCTTTGGTCATAGCAATGAAAGAAAGTGATATTCACTCAATGTTTTTTATCAAAAACAGTCTGGGATAATTATTTTTTTGCTAATATAGAATTAGTTGCCTTGATTTTGATAGATTTGTTTTTTGTGAACTGAGGGCTTGATTTTAAGAATGAGTGCACATACATATGAAGTAGTTAGCCAAAACCATCACTTTAGTTGAAGTTAACTGTCTGAAATGCCTGTCGTGGATCTGACATCAATTTTGTGGGCTTACTTATCTACCTCATTTAGCGTTTAGACTCATACTTAGTTAGAAATTTCACATTTGTAAGTAAGTCAGTCTTGTTTGTTGAAAGTGTTATTTAAGATGAAAAGGCAGGGATAACTGCAAGTGTGCCCATCTACTCACATAATTGTCAAGGGAAATTGTCTTGACTTTGTTCATGTATGTTGTTACTTGTGATATTCTTTTGTGCGAGAACTTCCTCACCCAGTGCAATGCCAAGTGCTTGCATTAAGCATCTTTATAGGATTTGAACTTTGAAAAAGGCTTGAGGTCTACCTCTAGGTGGCTAAGGATTCAAAAGGAGGTTTAACTTGAAAGTGTCATTGCTCCTTTGCCCATATTAGTAGTATATCTTGTATTTTAAGTAAGTCTTAATTGTTATTTGCAGTTGATTTGCACACTTTAGCTTGATGTGTTGTGTAATCCAGGATTTTGGAGTTAATCTAATGAAGACATGTAAGGATGTGTTGATAGTGTTTAAGTTCATTTCCTAATTGATGTACTTCCTAGAGGAAAAGTTTGCTGTGGATCATTTGTGACTCAAGTAAAACAATCTGAATGCTGATCCTGAAAGATGGTTATTTTCATGTTTCTTTTGACTTACAGGTCACCAGATATTTTACTCTCCATATTGTTAGCAAGATATATCTTTCGTTGGCTTCTTTTCAGTCTTTTATCTACCCTTTATGTATTTATTAGAACTTTTATACTCATAACCAACTTAATCATTTAGGTATTCTCTTTCGTAATTTTTTGGATGATTCTTTTGTTTCATACTCTTATGTGTTTTTAAGTTGTGGTTTGCATTTCTGACCATGATACATTCATGGGCCGCCCAGGGTCGAGTGCATAGGTTCGAATCCTGGTTGTGGCAGTGGGTCCATAGTCAAACCAGGGGTTGTTTGATAAAATGGGTACCTGGCTCAGGCTAGGGTTTCCTAGCGCTACCTCGCTGACGCGGGAAACAGCAATCAAGTATAATAAAAAAAAATAAATAATATATATATATATATATATATAGATATCAACATATACATATATACATATATACAGATACACATATACACATGTACATATTTAGACTTGCTCGCCCCCATCCACTCCTGATGCCACCCTGCCCCACGGGAAAA